>CM019043.1:21817926-22036071 GCA_009664405.1 Drosophila bifasciata
TCCCCAGACGTAATCAATACCGATCACCAGATGCGGCCGCCTTCATCTAAGCTAAGCCGACGCATCTCCCACGCCACCCCCACGTAGGCCAACGCATTTGTTTATCAGTCGCTCTCACGAAAGTAGCGCCTCTCGCAACCGAAGCTTCGACTCTCTCAGCCGAAGCCATCCCCGACGTATCCGAAGACCGAGTAAGCCGCGAAGTGGAAAGCTTAAGTAACTAAGCTTTAAAGCTTTCTAAAAAGGGAGGTTTCGAGATCAAGATCTCGCCAGAAGAAATCAATTCCGTTTGAGACTTTCTAATATTGGGTCATTGGAGTTCAAATCACATCAAATGTTCTAATATAAGGTTTAGTTAAATAAAAACACTTTTTAAAACAAACCTTGGAGCGTTGGAATTCTTATTGGCGCAGCCGGTAGGATTCATAAATCTAAATAAAATTTAGCAAAAGTGAATCCGCCAAAGAACCTAGGTGCACCGTAGCACTAGGCAACTTAATTATAATACACCAGACTTACCCAAAGTGAAAACTCCAGCAAGTTCAACAAACGTAGAGTGCAACACACAATAAATACACCAGACTTACCCAAAGCAAAACTACAGCAAGTGCAACGAAACGTTGAGTTCAAAAACAAGTGATGTGAAACTTAACACATCTTGTCAAAAATAAAACCAAACCCAAACAGTTAAAATGGCATTACCACCAGTAAGCTTAAGTGAGATCCATCTAAATCAAGCACTACTGTCTATTAGACAAGTGCCAGCATACGACGGCTCAGTTGGACAACTGAGCTCGTTTATAAAAAAGAATCGAATACATCCAAGAGTTATACCCTACGCAAGAAGCAAGACAACAACGTATAATGTTCGAGCAGTGGAAGTTCAGCTAACGGGCGATGCTCAAAGAGCATCGCAGATGATACAACCCAACACATGGCAGGAATTAAAGGCAGCATTGATCGATGAATTCAAAAACCACACCCCATACGAGGACCTCCTGCGTCAAATTTACTTCACGAAGTTCACTGGAAGCCTCCGTAAGTTCGTAGAAGATATAGAGAATAAAGCATTAATTGTTAGCAATAAGTTATCACTAGAGACAGATGCAACCAACATCCAAATCTATAAAAACGCTCTGAACAATACAATTAAGGACGTAATATCAAAGAAATTACCTGACAGGCTTTTCATGACCCTCGTTAGAAAAGATATAACCACCTTGTCCAACCTCAAAAGGGCCGCTCAAGAAGAGGGCTTATACGAAGCCAGGGCCGAGGATAAAAGTAACAATAAAACAGTTCAAAAGTCACCTAATTCAGTTCGCAAGAATGATGGGAATTATTACCCAAACTATAGTTCCAATGCTTACCCCACTCAGAATTTATCCGGTTCAAGTAACACTCCGCGAAACAATTATATCAACCCGGGATTAAACCGCGAATTTCGCAATTCATTAAATCAAAAGTCAGGCACAAAACCTAACCAATTACCAAATCAATCAAAACCAGTCTAGTAGTAGCAAACCCAACCAGCCGACAAATTTTACTATTTTACTCTACTATTTTTATTAATGTCTGTCTCTTGTATGCGGATAATGTGAAGCTTTTTGTGTCCGACCTCAAAACTGCAGACTTCAGGCATGGTGTTAATGTTACCTTAATGCCTCAAAACGCAAAAAAAAAAAGTTCACCAGGACCCTATAATCAGTCAAAGAATATTTTGCTCTGCTTGGCCTCAACTAGGATTGCATCTCCTCGCGGTTCCTTTTAAATGCACTAGGAACTATGTTGCTTTGTTCTTTCCACTTTGTAGATTGAATTATGACCCGTACATAACCGGGTCGCTCGAATTATAATTCCCTCTGGCATAAAATATAAATAGCTTATTCCCTCCTTCTTCTACATATACATGTGTACATATATATCTTTCCGTAATAGTAATATTTATACTTGAAGAGTAAAAGGGTATATTCTTGATCAGCATTAATAGCCGCGTCGATATAGACATGTCTGTCCGTCCGTCTTGTTTGTCGCCCATTGCGCTCGGAGGCTATTAGAGCTAGAGAATCCGCGGCTGGCGGTTAAAACTGCCTAGCGGTGTGATTGACGGCGGAAGAACTGCCGATACTGATGCAGCAAACAAATTTAAATGTAAAATCTGATAAAACATTTGAAAATACCCCATAAATCATACCGACTGAGTACGGGTATAAAAGTAGTGTCGCGTTAGAGGCGATACCATATGTTCTTTTCGTTCTGTATAATTCTATAAGCCTCTGCTTTCTTTCTGAAAAAATTAAATTTTTGAATGCCTAGGAAAGGCAAATTGTATACTGGAAGGAACGCTGAATTGCAGTTCAAGCGACTCCGCTTTTATACCCGTACTGATCAGTACTGATGCTGATCAGTAATATATAAATTTTGCGAGACGCCTTTTTAAATGTTTTTCTGAGCTAATCTAATATTTTGAATGGAGATATATTCAATAAATCAAAAAACATAAAATCGGTCCTTTATTAAATTATAAGTTAAGGTAAATAAAGATTTTGGCAACTTTATGATATAGAGGTATATAAAAGTACTGTACTCAGCAATATTTCGGTTAGTTTGTTTTTAAACTCAAAGAACGGGTTAATAGAAAGAGACAGACATATCTGATCTATCTTTAAACTCAGTTGAAAGTGTATGCAATGGCTACAACTGGAACAGGCTAAAAAAGGTCAGATCAGTAAAATACAAAAATAATATTACATACCGGTTTTGGATATAATTTTGCATATTTAGTCTGCCATAATGACGCAAAAAGATCCTCCAAGTTTTTTAATATACCCATGCAGAATGCAATCAGATTCCTTTTCATCTGCATCAAAGTGTTGTTTTTGCTTAGATTTTTTTTTTTGTATCTTATCGGTCTCAATATTTACTGTTTCAAATACTGTTTCAGAGATTTCCTGTTGCCACCTAAAATTAGAAAAGTTAAAATAAAAAATCATTCAGAAACATTTATTTAATTTTAGTACTCAGTCCGACAAAAATATTCTTTGAGGGCAAGGTATATTCACAGAATAGGAGTTGGTAGCCACTTTAAAATTATTATACCCGTATACGAAGAAACATCGTTCCCTTTCGCTCGCACTTACACACTAACGTGTCGACTTTGCCGTTTTGTACCAATGAACGCCTGGATCTAAGATACTATAAGAGCTAGAGCAACCAAACTTTCTGTCCAAACTGCTGTGACACCACTTCAGTACAAGTGTATTTCAAAAATTTCGCCAATATAAAAGTCCACAATTTTGAAGAAAGAAAAAAAAAAAAAAAACGAAAAGGCCGTATTGTGTCGCAGTTGCCGCGACACTACTTTTATACCCGTACTCAGTCTGCAAACATGTGAATTATGGGGAATTTTCAAATGTTGTATTAGTTTTCACATTTTACATTTGTTTTCTGCATCTGTCATCTACATCTACATGAGTTCTCACAACAACACACGTACACTGCACGAGGCAGAGTGTGTGAGTGTGAGAGAATCAGTAGCGGCTATCAACTAGAGGTCTGTCTGCATGAGTGGCAAAAAAACAACACATTCGAATGCACAATGCTCAAAATGAATTGAGTGAATTGAATGCAAAGCCAAACTGGAGTGAGTGAATGGGAGTGAAATACGTACAACTCTGTCGCACAAAGAATAGAGAAAACGAAACGAATCGAATGAAGTGAGAATACAAAAACTGAGACGCTTCATTCGAATGATTCGAGGTTGCAAAACAAAACAAAAACAAAAACGCGGACTACAAATACATACATACACATATACATATTAAAAAGGTGTCCATGTGTGCGTCTGAATGGACCGAATTCGTACGCAACAACTTGAATTACTCAAGTACACTACGCATTGCCAAAGTTTTCATTTCCCTTTTTCGCTTCATTCGTTCTCACTCATTTTCGTTCAACGTCTCAAGCTATGAAGCACAGCGCGTACTCATACTTATACAATGTCGTTTAATTTCTTGCATACCACTCAACTCATTCCAATTCAATTCGAATGTATTCAAGAAGCGTATGTTGGGAGTGGACTCATGCAGATGTCTACTATCAACCCTAAAATAATGTATATTTTGTTAGGGGGTTGCGGGGGCTGCGGGGGATTCCCGATTTTGTCTCAGATCAGATAATTATTATAGCCACAACGATTCCCCCCCCCCTTGCATCTTTGGGACGTTGATGTGCAATGACTGTACCATCAAGTGGCCCATGCAACACCAGGCCGAAGCCTGTTACGCGCGGATCCCAGGCAGATACGCAGCCCTCCTCCCGCCCAACCGACCGAGGGGCGCTGCCGCATGACGCGCGACACGAGTACCGAAACCGATCGCGAACATGCAGGAAAGATAGGTGTTAGACTAATATTCGAGGAAAAATTAGGGCTAAACACAACGCTAAACATGCAAAGTTACAAAAGAATATTACTAATTACGTGCAAGGTATGTAGTATTAGTGATTTATGTAGGGGAATTGATTTAGTGGTGGATATTATGGATCTAATAGGAATCGTGAAGTTTATGCGGCTCAACAAGTCAGGGGCTGTCGATGTCACCCCTGATCAAGTTGTGCATGAAAATCACACCAAGCATTTTTCTACGATTAAGTAAGGATGGAAGGTCTATTAAGAGCAATCTGCAAAAGAGTAAGAAGGCAGTCTCACACCTTCATCCCAGTTGAGGCCACGCAGAGAAAAAAGTAAAAGTTTTTCTGGACTGATTCTATACGGTCTTGGTGTACGTTGTACTGAGAACACCATACACAAGAGCCGTACTCTAAAATCGGACGAACAAGCGAAATATATAGAGTCTTCGTTTAGGGTAGGGTCGTCAAATTCCTTTGACCACCTCTTTATAAGCCCAAGCACTCCCATGGCTTTGTTTACCATGGCAGAAATCTGTTCAGAAAAAATTTTAACTTGGCGTCTAGTTTAACACCAAGATCATCAACCAATGTAATTCTTGCAAGAGAACCACCGCAGAGGGTGTAAGGAGCCAGCAAGGGGCTGGAGCGATGAAATGTCATTACTTTACATTTCCAGGTATTCAGGTGCAACATATTTGCACAACACCATGACTGAAAATTATTGAGATCCGATTGCAAGCGGGAGTGAAATGAAATGTCCTTATACTGGAGTTTCTTAATACTGAAGGCAGGTCATTAATAAAGAGTGTGAAAAGTAGGGGGGCTAGATGGCTGCCCTGTGGTACTCCAGAAGTAACCTGAACAGGTGAAGACAAGGACTTTTTGAAGAGGACTCTTTGAGACCTAGAGCAGAGGAAAGCAAGAGCTGGAAATCCATTTCAAAAGATTGTGCGGAAACCCCAAAATGTAAGGTTTTTGTGGTTTATAGAGTCGAATGCTTTACTGAAATCGGTGTAAATGACATCCGTCTGCATGTTACCATGGAAGCCTTTAATAATAAAAGAGGTAAACTAAACTCTAGTAAATTTGTAGTTTTTGATCGTCGCCTTATAAATCCGTGCTGAGCTGGAGATATAAGTGATTTGCAGAGATGTTGCAATTGCGGGGATACAATTTTTCTCTAACATTTTAGAATAGCGGATAGCTTCGATATACCTCTGTAATTCATTGCGTCAGACTTACTACCTTTCTTATGAAGAGGAATAATAAACGATTCCTTTTCAGATCGGAGGGAAACATGTAGAGTTAATGGATAGGGTGAATAGTTTAAGCGGGGATCCACACAGAGCGTCGGCGCAGTACCTGAGTACACAGCCGGGGACTCCGTCAGGACCCGGTGAGAACACCGGCTTAACTAGTCGAAGATCCTGAACCAGTGAACTTTCATTTAACGTAGGGCTGAAAATGCCGTTCGATCTTGGTTAACTGTATGGATACGGCTGACCAAAGTAGCTTTCATGGGAATAGGTTGTTTGGAAAAAATTGTGCAAATTGTGCCTGGTCATTTTTGCCGACGAATTATGAAATGATAGCGAGGATGGATGTGCGGACGTTTTACGTTTGCTGTTTACGAAGCTGTAAAACTGTTTAGGGTCCTGAGAAAAGCGCATCCTGCATCGAGCTAGGTAATTTTTGTAGCATTGAGCGTTTACAATGGTGAAATTTGACCGAGCTATTACATAGCTAGAGAGAGAAGAAGGAGAGCCAACTTCTTGAAATTTTTTATAAAGTCTTGATTTTATGTTTTTAGACTGGAAGCTCTTTTGGTAAACCAAGAGGGCTTCCCAGATCTAATCTGACAAAAATATGGGACACAAGAATCAAAGAGTGTGTCAAGTACATTATAGAAAATGTTTGTGCCTTTCATAACGTCAGTGCACAAGTACAGAGCGGACCAATCGAAATCCCTAATCAGGCTATTAAGCTTCGTAAACTCGGCCTTACGAAAGCAGCGGACACGTTTAGAAAGTTTATCTGATCGATCCAATACTGAAAGTCCAATATCGACCGATACTTCGAAAGTAGGATGGTAGGAGTCTTCAGGTATAGTTAGCGGAAGGGCTCGGGTTAACAACGCTATGGTCGGATCGAGACGAAGCACAGATCGAGCAATCGACCCAAGGAATTTTTCACATGGTTGACTTGAGACAGGGACAGGTCTGGCAAGCCGTCAATAAAGTCATGTCGTGATATGAGCACAAGGTTATTCGACTCGTTTACCGAAGACCAAACAGTGCCTGGCAAATTGAAATCCCCAGAACTATCATGTGGTCTTTATCTGATAGCGAGGAAGAAACAGTTTTAAAGCGGACAGGTGCTGCTCGTATATAGAGATATCCGAAGACGGTGGAATGTACGAGCATGTAATGAAAATAGAAGAGGCTGAAAGAATCATTTTTATGCACAGGAATTCCAGGTCTTGTTGAACCTGGAATATGAAATGTTCCGACGTGAAGTTAGAGTCCACTGCGATAAGGACCCCTCCTCCACGTCGAGACAAACGGTCATTTCTAAATATTGTGTACCGATCTGCCAAAAAAGTTTTTCTGGACTGGTTCTATACGGTCTTGGTGTACGTTGTACTGAGAACACCATACACAAGAGCCGTACTCTAAAATCGGACGAACAAGCGAAATATAGAGAGTCTTCATTTATGTAGGGGTCGTCAAATTCCTTTGACCACCTCTTTATAAGCCCAAGCACTCCATGGCTTTGTTTACCATGGCAGAAATCTGTTCAGAAAAAATTTTAACTTGGCGTCTAGTTTAACACCAAGATCATCAACCAATGTAATTTTTGCAAGAGAAACCGCAGAGGGTGTAAGGAGCCAGCAAGGGGCTGGAGCGATGAAATGTCATTACTTTACATTTCCAGGTATTCAGGTGCAACATATTTGCACAACACCATTGAAAATTATTGAGATCCGATTGCAAGCGGGAGTGAAATGAAATGTCCTTATACTGGAGTTTCTTAATACTGAAGGCAGGTCATTAATAAAGAGTGTGTGAAAAGTAGGGGGCTAGATGGCTGCCCTGTGGTACTCCAGAAGTAACCTGAACAGGTGAAGACAAGGACTTTTGAAGAGGGACTCTTTGAGACCTAGAGCAGAGGAAAGCAAGAGCTGGAAATCCATTTCAAAAGATTGTGCGGAAACCCCAAAATGTAAAGGTTTTTGTGGTTTATAGAGTCGAATGCTTTACTGAAATCGGTGTAAATGACATCCGTCTGCATGTTACCATGGAAGCCTTTAATAATAAAAAGAGGTAAAACTAAACTCTAGTAAATTTGTAGTTTTTTGATCGTCGCCTTATAAATCCGTGCTGAGCTGGAGATATAAGTGATTTGCAGAGATATTTGCAATTGCGGGGATACAATTTTCTCTAACATTTTTAGAATAGCGGATAGCTTCGATATACCTCTGTAATTCATTGCGTCAGACTTACTACCTTTCTTATGAAGAGGAATAATAAACGATTCCTTTTTCAGATCGGAGGGGAAACATGTAGAGTTAATGGATAGGGTGAATAGTTTAAGCAGGGATCCACACAGAGCGTCGGCGCAGTACCTGAGTACACAGCCGGGGACTCCGTCAGGACCTGGTGAGAACACCGGCTTAACTAGTCGAAGATCCTGAACCAGTGAACTTTCATTTAACGTAGGGCTGAAAATGCCGTTCGATCTTGGTTAACTGTATGGATACGGCTGACCAAAGTAGCTTTCATGGGAATAGGTTGTTTGGAAAAATTGTGCAAATTGTGCCTGGTCATTTTTTGCCGACGAATTATGAAATGATAGCGAGGATGGATGTGCGGACGTTTTACGTTTGCTGTTTTACGAAGCTGTAAAACTGTTTAGGTCCTGAGAAAAGCGCATCCTGCATCGAGCTAGGTAATTTTTGTAGCATTGAGCGTTTACAATGGTGAATTTTGACCGAGCTATTACATAGCTAGAGAGAGAAGAAGGAGAGCCAACTTCTTGAAATTTTTTTATAAAGTCTTGATTTTTGTTTTTAGACTGGAAGCTCTTTGGTAAACCAAGAGGGCTTCCCAGATCTAATCTGACAAAAATATGGGACACAAGAATCAAAGAGTGTGTCAAGTACATTATAGAAAATGTTTGTGCCTTTCATAACGTCAGTGCACAAGTACAGAGCGGACCAATCGAAATCCCCTAATCAGGCTATTAAGCTTCGTAAACTCGGCCTTACGAAAGCAGCGGACACGTTTAGAAAGCTTATCTGATCGATCCAATACTGAAAGTCCAATATCGACCGATACTTCGAAAGTAGGATGGTAGGAGTCTTCAGGTATAGTTAGCGGAAGGGCTCGGGTTAACAACGCTATGGTCGGATCCCGAGACGAAGCACAGATCGAGCAATCGACCCAAGGAATTTTTCACATGGTTGACTTGAGACAGGGACAGGTCTGGCAAGCCGTCAATAAAGTCATGTCGTGATATGAGCACAAGGTTATTCGACTCGTTTACCGAAGACCAAACAGTGCCTGGCAAAATTGAAATCCCCAGAACTATCATGTGGTCTTTATCTGATAGCGAGGAAGAAACAGTTTTTAAAGCGGACAGGTGCTGCTCGTATATAGAGATATCCGAAGACGGTGGAATGTACGAGCATGTAATGAAAATAGAAGAGGCTGAAAGAATCATTTTTTATGCACAGGAATTCCAGGTCTTGTTGAACCTGGAATATGAAATGTTCCGACGTGAAGTTAGAGTCCACTGCGATAAGGACCCCTCCTCCACGTCGAGACAAACGGTCATTTCTAAATATTGTGTACCGATCTGCCAAAAAGTTTTTCTGGACTGGTTCTATACGGTCTTGGTGTACGTTGTACTGAGAACACCATACACAAGAGCCGTACTCTAAAATCGGACGAACAAGCGAAATATAGAGAGTCTTCGTTATGTAGGGGTCGTCAAATTCCTTTGACCACCTCTTTATAAGCCCAAGCACTCCCATGGCTTTGTTTACCATGGCAGAAATCTGTTCAGAAAAATTTTAACTTGGCGTCTAGTTTAACACCAAGATCATCAACCAATGTAATTCTTGCAAGAGAACCACCGCAGAGGGTGTAAGGAGCCAGCAAGGGGCTGGAGCGATGAAATGTCATTACTTTACATTTCCAGGCATTCAGGTGCAACATATTTCCACAACACCATGACTGAAAATTATTGAGATCCGATTGCAAGCGAGAGTGAAATGAAATGTCCCTTATACTGGAGTTTCTTAATACTGAAGGCAGGTCATTAATAAAAGAGTGTGAAAAGTAGGGGGGCTAGATGGCTGCCCTGTGGTACTCAAGTAACCTGAACAGGTGGAGACATGGACTTTTGAAGAGGACTCTTTGAGACCTAGAGCAGAGGAAAGCAAGAGCTGGAAATCCATTTCAAAAGATTGTGCGGAAACCCCAAAATGTAAGGTTTTGTGGTTTATAGAGTCGAATGCTTTTACTGAAATCGGTGTAAATGACATCCGTCTGCATGTTACCATGGAAGCCTTTAATAATAAAAAGGTAAACTAAACTCTAGTAAATTTGTAGTTTTTGATCGTCGCCTTATAAACCGTGCTGAGCTGGAGATATAAGTGATTTGCAGAGATGTTGCAATTGCGGGGATACAATTTTCTCTAACATTTTAAGAATAGCGGATAGCTTCGATATACCTCTGTAATTCATTGCGTCAGACTTACTACCTTTTTCTTATGGAGAGGAATAATAAACGATTCCTTTCAGATCGGAGGGAAACATGTAGAGTTAATGGATAGGGTGAATAGTTTAAGCAGGGATCCACACAGAGCGTCGGCGCAGTACCTGAGTACACAGCCGGGGACTCCGTCAGGACCTGGTGAGATCACGGGCTTAATCCAGTCGAAGATAATGAAGCAGAGAGCTTTCATTTAGCAAAAGGCTGAAAATGCCGTTCGATCTAGGTAGACTGTATGGATACGGCTGACCAGAGTAGCTTTCATGGGAATAGGTTGTTTGAAAAATTGTGCAAAAAGATCGGCAATGGCCTGATCATTGTTTGCCGACGAATTATGAAATGATAGCGAGGATGGATGTGCGGACGTTTTACGCTTGCTTTTTACGAAGCTGTAAAACTGTTTAGGGTCCTGAGAAAAGCGCATCCTGCATCGAGCTAGGTAATTTTTGTAGCATTGAGCGTTTACAATGGTGAATTTGACCGAGCTATTACATAGCTAGAGAGAGAAGAAGGAGAGCCAACTTCTTGAAATTTTTTTATAAAGTCTTGATTTTTATGTTTTTTTTTAGACTGGAAGCTCTTTTGGTAAACCAAGAGGGCTTCCCAGATCTAATCTGACAAAAATATGGGACACAAGAATCAAAAGAGTGTGTCAAGTACATTATAGAAAATGTTTGTGCCTTTCATAACGTCAGTGCACAAGTACAGAGCGGACCAATCCGAAATCCCTAATCAGGCTATTAAGCTTCGTAAACTCGGCCTTACGAAAGCAGCGGACACGTTTAGAAAGCTTATCTGATCGATCCAATACTGAAAGTCAATATCGACCGATACTTCGAAAGTAGGATGGTAGGAGTCTTCAGGTATAGTTA
Organism: Drosophila bifasciata; assembly: GCA_009664405.1. Lineage (NCBI taxonomy): Eukaryota > Metazoa > Arthropoda > Insecta > Diptera > Drosophilidae > Drosophila > Drosophila bifasciata. The sequence goes on from CM019043.1 coordinate 21,828,987, forward strand.
GCGGAAGGGCTCGGGTTAACAACGCTATGGTCGGATCCGAGACGAAGCACAGATCGAGCAATCGACCCAAGGAATTTTTCACATGGTTGACTTGAGACAGGGACAGGTCTGGCAAGCCGTCAATAAAGTCATGTCGTGATATGAGCACAAGGTTATTCGACTCGTTTACCGAAGACCAAACAGTGCCTGGCAAATTGAAATCCCCCAGAACTATCATGTGGTCTTTATCTGATAGCGAGGAAGAAACAGTTTTTAAAGCGGACAGGTGCTGCTCGTATATAGAGATATCCGAAGACGGTGGAATGTACGAGCAGGTAATGAAAATAGAAGAGGCTGGAAGAATCATTTTTTATGCACAGGAATTCCAGGTCTTGTTGAACCTGGAATATGAAATGTTCCGACGTGAAGTTAGAGTCCACTGCGATAAGGACCCCTCCTCCACGTCGAGACAAACGGTCATTTCTAAATATTGTGTACCGATCTGCCAAAACTTCGGAACTAAGGATGTCCGGCTTTAACCAGGTTTCAGTTAACACAATAATATGGGACAAAAATGTGAAACTTTCCAGATAGAGAGTGCTGAGCTTAGTACGTAAGCCTCTAGCATTCTGGTAAGTAATTAAAAGAGAGGAAGCTAGTTTTTTGGATGGGTGGAAGTAGAGCGGGAAGATGAGGATGGAGCACTGGTCTGACTGTCGGGGGGAGAGTTATGGGGGCCTTTTTCTTCTTCTTAGCCTTATACTATTTCACAACCAAGTGCTCCGGCCAAAAATTGGCAGAGCAAATGATGTCGAAATGAGATTGGGAGACGCTTATCTTAAAAGAAGCTATCTCCCAGGCATAAGCGAAATTAAACTTCTCCACCTTTAGGCCATCGGCTTTTTATTTTGCTTTGTATTAAAGCAGTTACATCATTAGATGTAAGATCAGGGGGCAAGCCGAGAGACAAAAACTTGTCGCTTTGGTGGGACTCCCACCAATGGTTTTGGCACCACAGGTGCGGTACCTGTGATGGCAATATCCGGCGGTCCCGGACGTTCAACAACTGGTGGGTTCGTAATCGATGGGATGGCTATGGAGTTTGGTACGGACTCTACGGACACGGACGCTACAGTCGGCTGCATGTTCTCCGAGACGATGCATTCGGCTACCGAATCTGCATCACCAGCAGCGATCGTTGCCCTTGGGTGGCAAACGAAATCAACTGCTGCACTGGCGTAGTGGTCGGAGTTAGTTTTTCAGATGACGGCGGGCATGAGGCAGATAATGATGCAAGTCCCGTGGACTTCTTGCCCGCGGAGAATCAGCCAGCAGCGTAAACTGCTGAACTGAGTGTCCATGGCTAAGAGCCGATTGTATTGCTTTTTAAATCCTCCTTAAAGCCACTCCTCATCTGCCTCATAAACGAGCGCATTTCGCTTTCTACCGCACGGCAATCCTCGCAACTATAATGCTTTGTATTTTGACCATTGTTTGGCTTTGGCACCAGCAAACAAAATTGCACGGTGGGACATATCTTTCTTATCCGTCCGACAAGCCCCCACTACAAGAAGAATCCACATCATGTGTTGGACAGCATTCAAATACGATCATTCAATTTCGTCGAAATCGTTCGTATCTTGGAATCATCAAATCAATTACATATTTAAATCGTGACAAACTCGATTGCGTCCTCTTTAGACTCATCAGAGTAAAGAGCATACAAAGATTCGATAGGGTAACGGGGTGTATTTTATAAATTACAGCTTACCTTTTCAGATATTGTCAACGAGAAAAGCTTGTAAAAAGATCTTGGTCAGTTTCGTTTAACTTAATGCCTTTTTGTGTCTTCCTCATCAAATGATCCAATATCAAAGGCATCAGCGGCATTTACTTCTCCTCGTGGAGGTACTAATGGTGGAGTATATTTTTGAATATAAACTTGGTGCCAGTCGATTCCACAAAAAAATTGTGCATTTTTACTTCATCGGCGCTATTTAAATAAATAAATCAATGTATATTTTATAAAAGCATAAAATTCCATATTTTAATATCTCACCCATTTCCCATACCGACCGAGTCGCTTAGAAACCTCTCTTTGAAGTAACATTTCCAACAAATTCTTTTAACTCGACAGAAAATGATTCAGGAAGTTCAACATTCTGTAACAGAAACGCAAAAAAGAACGTGTTGAGTCGCCGTTAACGCGACACTACTTTTATACCCGTACTCAGTCAGTACACAAGTTATTTATGTGGAATTTGTATACCCGTATTCGAGAAGAGTAAAAAGGTTATATTGTATTTGTGGTGTAATATAGAGAAGGAAGCGTTTCCCACCCCATAAATTATATAGTATATTATTGATCAGCATCAATAGCCGAGCCGATACAGCCATGTCTGTCCGTCCGTCTTTCCGTCCGTCCGTCTTGTTTGCCGGACATTGCTAGAAGGCTATAAGAACTAGAGAAACAACATTTTTTTTCCACACAGATATGATACCCCACGGCTACAAATATATTTTCAAAAATTTCGCCACGCCCACTTCCGCCACGGCAAAAGGGCACACATCTGCGGCTTCCAGAAATTTGAAGGATTTCAGAGACTATAAGAGCTAGAGCTGTCAAACTCCAGTGATAACACTACTAACGCTACTCCAAATTAAAATGTAAAAACTGATCAAATATTTAACGAGAAACGAGGAAGAACGTACGGAGTCGCTGTTGCCGCGACTCTACTTTTATACCCGTACTCAGTCAGCACACATGTGATTTATGTGGAATTTTCAAATGTTTTCAGTTTTTAAATTTTACATTTTTTGCTACATCAGTCATCTACATCTACTTCATCTACATCACTTCTCACAACAACACACGTACACTGCACGAGGCAGCTTGTGTGAGCGAGTGTGTGTGTGTGAAGAACCAGTAGCGACAATCATCTCCCATAAACGACGACTGCTGCAAGGGGTGGGGAAGCTGGCAGCTGAAAATTCATTTGATCATTGTGGCTACAATAATGATCCGATCTGAACAAATTCTGGAATCTGGTAGATATGGTCATTTCCTACGATACTGCATTTTCTTTTTTTTTTCTATCTTCAAAATTGTGGATTTTTCGTATTTATAAGGGGGGCGGGAGAAGGCGTGGCAAAAATTTGAAATAAACTTGCACTGAAGCGATATCACAGGAGTCAGGCAAAAAATTTGGTTGTTCTAGCTCTTATAGTCTCTCAGATCGAGGCGTTCATTTATACGAAAAACCAAAACGACTCGATTTTGTGTGAGTGCGAAAGAGAGGGAGCGAAGTTTTTTCATATATTTTCCTTTATTGTGGCTATATTAATGATCCGATCCGATTCAGATTTGGGCTCCTGATAGATATGGTCTTCATCTATGATTCTGCATTTTTCGTTTTTGTTATATTCAAAATTGTGGACGCCACAGATGTGCGCCCTTTGTAAGGGCGGAAGTGGGGCGGGGCGAAATTTCGAAACATTTTTCTAGGAGTGAGATATAACATCAGTATGGAAAAAAATTTGGTTGCTCTATCTCTTTTTAGCCTTTTGAGCAATGGGCGACGAACAAGACGGACAGACGGACGGACAGACAGGGCTATATCGACTCGGCTATTGATGCTGATCAGAATATATATACTTTATATGGTCGGAAATTACTCCTTCTCTATGTTACACACATCCACTTTTACATAAAACAAATACAAATATACCCTATTACTCTTCGAGTACGGGTATAAAAAACGTGGGATGGGCACTAGCTGCTGAAAATTAATTTCATCATTGTGGCTAATTATGATCCGATCTGAACCAGATCTGGCAGATATTCATTCTCGACGATACTGCATATTCCAATTTTTTCTATCTTCAACATTTGGACTCGAAATTTTGAGATACACTTGTAGGACTGAGTTCATCATTCTGGAGAAAAAATATGGTTGCTCTAGCTCTTATAGTCTCCGAGCATTGGGCGACAAATAAAACGGATAGACAGACAGACGGACGGATGGATGGACAGACAGGCATAGCTATATCGACTCGGCTATTGATGCGAATATATATACATTATGGGGGAAGCAAACGCTCCGTCTGTGCGTTACACACATCCACTTTTTTACTCTTTGAGTACGGGTATACAAATTATATTTATTTTAATTATACTAAAAACTTTTTTCACGAAAGACAGTTAAAAATTATTTTGTCATGACACATGTACTTGCGTGTTCATTATGATTCTCATTACTTCAAAACTGAGACTGAGAAAGAGATGTAAATGGCGCTCATGAAAATATATTATATATTTACAGTGAGCGAAAAGTAAGTAAGCCTGTAATCTATGAGTACCGAAGTTCACCGGAGTATGCACACAAAATTAACTTTTAAAGCTCTTAGCACTAACAATACAGTACCTAGATAGGTCATCCCTTACTACGAATGTGTCGCAGCTGAATTCGGGGTCGCAGTTCCCAAGAGCGTTCGGGCTGGGTTATTCGGCTCTGGGTACTGGAGCGAAGCATGGGGTCCCGAGACATTCGGCAATGTTTGAGCATGTTCGCTCATGTCATCATGCGAAAGCAAGTCAACTCTGAGCAGCATAAGGAGGACTTTCCAACACCTCTGTTCCAAATTACATGTGAAATTCTGCGTGATCTCAACGGTGGAAAGACGACTTTATAAAAGTCGAAAGCAATCGAATTTAAACACAAACGGCTTACATATTGGGAAAAGACCATCCCTTTACATCAACACCTGGGAAACCAGGTCCCAAGAAGACGGGGAAGGAGACTAAGTCGGTCCACCGTCTTCAAGCAGAAACCGCTGCGGGGAGGCCTCCGATAAGAAAATCGGACCCTTCCACGTCGGGTTGCATCGGGGGCAAACAGGTAAAACCGGTGTGGCTGCCAAGCAGCGCATAATCGTGGCTGGTCAGCGCCTGGTGACCGGGATAACCCGTCAACCCTCAGCAGGCGGCAGCTCTGCACCCCAAGGAAGGAAGACGTCCTACTAGGAGAGTAGGCGTGCTGCCTTTATCCTGCCAAACGAAGATCCGGACTTCATGGCATCGGCGAAGGGAATGGGGCAGAGGCTTTGGGCCAGCTCGATCATGCCGGACTTGCACCCAGCCAAAGCCGGAAAGGGAGCTGCCAAGACGTCGAACATGCGGCAACGCTCCACGGAAGACCCCGCTACACAGCTAGGCCAACCCCAGCAAGCATTTCCGGAGGTGGCAAGGGGCAAAAGCCTAATTGGCAGGAACGCTCACTCCGGATCTGATCGACATGGGTCATGACCAGCAGGACCCTCCTCCACATGCGTCAACGGCGCTCATTGCAGCCTGCGAGGCGAAGATCATCGGCTTAATTGTGGGATGCAGAGCCAACGCTTACCACAGTCAGTAAGGATGCACAAATGAACGGGGTGAATTTCTTTTCAGTTACTTACTGACCACTTAGATGGTCATCTGAAACCGGGGGATGTTCCCACCTTTATTAATTACGAGAAGGGACGTGTGTTGTATCGCTGTTAACGCGACACTACTTTTAAACCCGTACTCAGTCAGTCCACATGTGATTTAAAATATTTTATCATATTTTACATTTTACAATTTTTCTTGCATATGTCATCTACATCTCTTCTCACAACAACACTGCACGGCTGAAAGGTTGGCGGCTCGCTGCTGAAAATTCATTTTGTCATTGTAGCTTGATCAGCACTCCATGTGGAACGTGTGTTCAATTTAATTTTAATTTTTAGTTAAATTCATAAAAAAAAAAAGAGTATTTAATTTCCTGGATTTCTGGTCGCTTATCCTCGTACTCGCAGACTATATATATATAGTCCATGCCTCAGGCACCAACCCCATCATGGACTGGCAAGCCGTGCCTACCGCTAGGCTGGCAAAGAAGTCGAATAGCAGCAAACGGGTTAAGAAGAACACCTCCTTCACGGACTCAGACGACTTATTTGAACCGAGCTTAAAAGGAAATCCCTGCGCAAGAATTCCCATGAAATGGACGGACCCAGTACGAGCAAAGTAGCTGCCGAAGCGCAAGCGAAGTTGGTGAGCAACCGTTTCGCAGCTCTATCATCGGATGAAGACGATGATGAGATAAGGAACGACCTGCCAGCCATGACTCCTCTAAAGGACAAAAAAAAAAAAACCTAAGATGATCAAGCCACTACCGATCAACATCAAGGCCCTCTCCAGTAACATCTCTACAGTGCTCGGCAAAGACGTGGAGTTCACCTTCAAGACGACCAGCAATAACAACGTTCGTGATGACCCCGGACAAGGGAGAGCTACTCCGCCTCAAAGCGTTTCTGATGGAAACGAATAAAAGGTTCCGAACCTTCCAGCCCCGAGACGAACGCGCCTACCAGGTCGTCATCAATGGTCTTCATTAGTTAACGGATCTGGAGGAAATTCGTGAAGCGCTAAACCGTCACGGGCACCAGGTCAGAGATCTCACAATCCCACCCAGAGAGACACAAAAAGCCTTCAACATCTTCTTCGCCAACCTCGCACCGGCCAAGAACAATAAGGAGGGGCTTATCAAATTAAGCGACTTAAGCTCAGTGGTGACGATCGAGCCACCGATGAAGTTTAACGATGTGCACCAATGTTATCGCTGCCAGGGATGCGGAGAAGGGCCCCCAACCTCAGAGTGCAAATACAACGAAGGCCCACATGTGGCCTCTTACAAAGGTTGCCACGCATATAAAAAATACAAAAGCATTCACGCTCCAAAAAGCAGTGCAATGGGCGACAAACAATACAGACAGACGTACAGATGGACAGACAGCAAATACCACATATACAATATACCCTTTCACTCTTCGCGTACGGATATAAAAATAAAGAGTGACTGAACCTTGAGATTTGTGTGTTAAAAAAAAAAAAAACCATGACAAAAAAAACGAGAAAGAACGTACGGAGTCGCTGTAGGCGCGACTCTACTTTTATACCCGTACTCAGTCTGTACACATGTGATTTATGTGGAATCTTCAAATGTTGTATCAGTTTTTACATTTTACATTTTACATTTATTTGATGCATCTGTCATCTACATCTACATCAGTTCTCACAACAACACACGTACACTGCACGAGACAGAGCGTGCGAGTGTGAGTGTGAGAGAATCAGCAGCAGCAACCCTCAAAATAAATGTATATTTTGTTATGGTTGTAGCAGGAGGTGGGGCAGCTCGCTGCCGAAAATTCATTTGATCATTGTGGCTACAATAATGATCCGATCTGAACCAAATTCGGGAATCTGGTAGATGTGGTCATTTTCTACCATACTGTATTTTTGGTTTTTTCTATCTTCAAAATTGTGGATTTTCGTCTATTGGGGGCGGAGTGGGCGTGGCAAAATTTTGAAACAAACTTGCACTGAAGCGATATCACAGGAGTCTAGTCAGAAAAATTTGGTTGTTCTAACTCTTATAGTCTCTGAGAACGAGGCGCTCATTTGTACGAAAAATCAAATCGACTCGATTTTGTGTGAGTGCGAAAGGGATGGAGCGAAGTTTTTGCGTATTTTTTGTCTATTTGTGGCTATATTAATGATCCGATCCGATTCAGATTTGGGCCCCTGATAGATACGGTCTTTCTCTATGATTCTGCATTTTCGTTTTCTGCTATCTTCAAAATTGTGGACGCCACAGATGTGCGCCCTTTGTGGGGGGCGGAAGTGGGCGTGGCGGAATTTTTAAACTTTTTCTAGGAGTGAGAGAACACATCAGTTAGGAAAAAATTTGGTTTCTCTAGCTCTTATAGCCTCCAAGCAATGGGCGACAAACAAGACGGACAGACGGACAGACGGACAGACAGCAATTAGCACAAATACAATATACCCTTTTTACTCTTCGAGTACGGGTATAAAAATATACAAAAAAAAAAAATTTGTGGGTGCCCATTATGCAACTTCAGCAGCGGCAACAGCGACATTAGCAGCATCAACAGCGACTTCAGCAACAGCAACAGCGACGTCAGCAGCGTCGGTTAATTCAGATTTACTCGTATTTTTTGTAAAAACTTCTTATTAATTAAAAGGTGCTGTAAGCATAATAGCCACAGCACTTATAAAGGTAAGAGCGGTGAATGGTGGCTATGAAAACCTTAGAGCTCTTATTGATTGTGGGTCGCAATATACCATCATTTCCGAAGAAGCAGCGAAAATTTTAAACCTAGCGCGAAAAACGAGTAAATACCGAAGTAAGTGGGTGTCATCTACAGACTCTTGCACTTCAAAGTATAATGTTGCTTTGTCGATAAAAACACGCGATGTTGATAGAAAACCGCTTAATATTGAAGGTATTAATCTCTCAAAACTTATGCAAGCTTTACCAATAAAGTCTTTCAATATTGAAAATATAAATGGAAAGATTATGTGTTAAGCAGACCATGACTTAAAAAGCTAGCTAGTAAAAGTTTTAAAAGTTAATCCGAAAGAACAATCGAACAACAATTTCCAAGATGGAACTTTGTGCGGCTCATCTTATAGTAAAATTAATTCAACGTGTGAAAAAAAAAGTTGGAGGTGAATCAAAAGTTATGCATGGAGTTTTTCTACGATTACTTCCTGCATAGATAAAAAATGAAAACAACAAAAAGATAAATTTATCAGGCTATTAATTTATCAGGCTATGATATTGGAAACTTTAAAAAGAAATTAAATGGAGGCATGTCAAATCTGAAGACAATCCAGCAGATGTAGCGTCTAAGAAAAAGATTGACCAAAAGAGGAGATTGAAGACCATAAAGTTTATAGCATAATGATTATAAACGATAAAGCCTGACATTATTAATGAGTTGTTAGAGAAATACTAATGTATGCATAAACTAGAAAGAGTTTTTTGCATTAATATTAAGGTTTATTCAAATTAAAACCAACGAGAAAGAACGTATGGAGTCGCTGTGAACGCGACTCTACTTTTATACCCGTACCACTAACCAAAGACATCATAGATAGGACACCCAGTACAACGAATTTGTCGCAGCTGAATTTGAGTTCCGGAACCCAGAACCCCTTCTAACATGTTCGCAATCCAACATTTCTGTCACACGGACATAAAAATGTATGTCTGTATTGTCTTCAACTGGTTCGACTTCAGATTTGGGGTTTTGGTGTTGTGGTTCGTTGCGACTTAGACGTGCGTGTTCACCGAGTACTCACAAACTGTGCGTGTATTGGTTATGGGATTTGGTCGTCGCATTTCGCGTTGAAATTTTTATATTTCTTTCCACATACCCTGACCTTAATTTTTTGGCATAGTGACGCGTTTTGAAGAAGCTTGTCACAGAATATATTTTCTGGTATCCTTTGTATGTTAATTTGTTTTATATAGGAAAAAATAAAATGATACACCGATATGCACATGTAAATACTCATAATGGATATCATGTTTGACCTTACATTCGACGAGATGCCCATTAGAGTATTGAAGGTGCGACGTGCAAAGTTTTTTTGTTCTCTGCGTTTTTTAAGAAAGCAAAAGAACTGGGCAAATTATCGTTTTTTGAGTTTCATGCAAAGTATGACCTGACCTGCAGTAACATAAATGAAGACGGGCAGAGTGGATGGGGGATATTTGCAGAATATTTATATATGTATTTATGTATGTATGTATGTACATATTTTAATTGAAATAAAATGTGTCTAAAATAGGGATAAGTAGATAAGTATATGTACATGTGTAAATGTGCAGGTTCAAATAAGTCAAACAATTAAAAGCTTTTAGTTTTTTATATTTTATTTATTTTCCATGCCCAAGTGTCCGCTACCTTCCCCATCCACTCTGCCCGTCTTCATTTATGTTACGGCAGGTCAGGTCATACTTGCGCATGAAACTCAAAAACGATAATTTTCCCAGTTCTTTGCTTTCTTAGCGAACGCAGAGAACAAAAAACTTTTGCACGTCGCACCTTCAATACTCTAATGGGCATCTCGTCGAATGTAAGGTCAAACATGATATCCATTATGTGCATATCGGTGCATCATTTATTTTTATCCCTATATAAAACAAATTAACATACAAAGGATACCAGAAAATATATTCTGTGACAAGCTTCTTCAAAACGCGTCACTATGCCAAAAATTCTAAGGTCAGGGGTATGTGGGGAAAGAAAATATAAAAATTTCAACGCGAAATGCGACGACCAAATCCCATAACCAATACACGCACAGTTTGTGAGTACTCAGTACACACGCACGTCGAAGTCGCAACGAACCACAACACCAAAACCCCAAATCTGAAATCGAACCAGTTGAAGACAATACAGACATACATTTTTATGTCCGTGTGACAGAAATGTTGGATTGCGAACATGTTCAAAAGGGGTTCTGGGTTCCGGAATTCAAATTTAGCTGCGACAAATTCGTTACAAGCGGTGACCAATCTATTATGTATTTGGTCAGTGCCCGTACTCAGTAAGTACACATGTGATTTATGTGGAATTTTCAAATGTTTTATCAGTTTTTACATTTTACATTTTTGTTGCTACATTTGTCATCTACATCTACATCCGTTCTCACAACAACAACACACGTACACTGCACGAGGCAGAATGTGTGAGCAGTGTGTGAGCGAGAGAGAGAATCTGCAGCGAAAATCATCACCATAAATGACTTACGCTGCAAGGGGCGGGGCAAATCGCTGCTGAAAATTCATTTTATCACTGTGGCTACAATAATGATACATCCGATCTGAACCAAATTTTTCGTTTTTCTCTATCTTTAAAACTGTGGACTTTCGTCTTTTGTGGGGGCGGGGCGAAATTTTGAAATGCACTTGTTTCGGTTTGGTATCACAGGGAGTGTGGACAGAAAGTTTGGTTCCTCTAGCTCTTATATTGTCTGAGATCCAGGCGACACAAAATACGGAAAAACCAAATCGACTCGTTTTTGTGTGAGTGCGAGCGAGAGGGAACGAAGTTTTTTCGTATGGTTTTCTCTATTGTGGCTATATTATCCGATCCGATTCAAATTCGGGCCCCTGATGGATATGGTCTTTCTTTATGATTCTGCCTTTTTCATTTTTTGTTATCTTCAAAATTGTGGACGCCACAGATGTGCGCCCTTTGTGGGGGTGGAAGTGGGCGGGGCAAAATTTTGAAACACTTTTCTATGAGTGAGATATCACATCAGTTTGGAAATAAGATTTGGTTTCTCTACGGACAGACATGGCTATTTCGACTCGGCTATTGATGCTGAGCAAGAATATATATACTTTATGGGGTCGGAAGGCCGTCAGCCATTCGGGTGATACAGGGGGAATCACGGATGACGGTCCGACCCGCGATCACTGTACTTCCTCCGGACGGGGGCAGGGTTGCCTGGGGCTGGGGCTTGCCCCAAACCGATGCTACCATTCTTCGGTTCTATGACGCAGTGGGATCACGGGCGGTCCGTCACCTGCCGTAACTGTACACACCAGTGGAAGTGCGACTATACTCTCCTCGTGAGGGCGCCTGGTAACAGGTCCTGGCACGGTCAGGTCTCTGCCAAGGATGCTGGCTAATGGTAGAGAGAAGGCGGAGAGAAGAAAACTCTCAGTGTAATTACCCCAATCCTAGGCGGAACAGCATGCGCTGATGGATGCGTGGCCGAGGGGGTGCTCGGTCGTTAGTATGCGAACTCTGGATACCTGCCGACCTCCAGTTTAAATCAGGCTTCCCGGGGCACGCGGGCTAAGCCTCGGGTGACTAACCCCTTCCCGCCTACTCGTGGGAACAAATATGCCAAAAATCAATACATATCAATCAAAAACCGCAAAGGAGCTCGGTACTACTCCTACCTTTTACCGGAGGGACCACCATCCCCTCTACATCAACGCCTGGGAAACCAGGTCCAAAGAAGACAGGGAAGGAGACTAAGTCGGTCCACAGTCTTCTAGCAGAATCCCGCTGCGAGGAGGGCTCCGATAAGCCAATCGGGCCCATCCACGTCGGGGGGCACCGGGGTCAAACCTGTCATTGGGGTGGCTGCCAAGCAGAGCGTTATCGCGGCTGGTAAGCGCCTCGCGACCGGGGAAACCCCGTCAACCTCGGCAGGCGGCGGGTCTGTCCTACCAGGACAGGAGGCGTGCTGCCTTCATATTGGCTAATGAGGATCCGGAGTATATGACATCGGCGAAGGGGATGGAGCAGAGGCTTTGGGCCAGCTCAATCATCCCAGACTTCCAACCAGCCAAAGTCGGAAAGGGAGCAGCTAAGCCCCCGAACAAGCGGCAACGCTCGGCGGAAGACAACGCCACACAGCCAGGCCAAGCCCAGTAAGCCAAGCGGCCGAAGACGCACCGGACCAACAGGTCTTTTGCGGAGGTGGCGAGGGGCAAAACACTAATTGGCGTCATAGACAGGGGCGCCAAAGATGGTAATGTCCCCCACGACAAGTGGCATCTGGTGGAGGCAGAGCTCCAGGACTGCTTCCTGGAGGAGCTTGGCGAGAACGGTGGACCCCCGCCCAAATGTGAGGACGCCGGGCACGGTCTCCGGTTTGAGGTAAATTACGCACCTGCATTCTTGCAAAAAAGAGAACTGCACTTATTTTTGCTCCCCAAATTTCAGCAATGAAGATCACACATTTGGCCTGAGCCTCGAAGGCCAGGAGCGCTCACTTCGTATCAGCTCGGCATACATGGGTCACGACCAGCCAGACCCGCATCCACATGCGCCTTGAGGGCGCTCGTCGCAGACTGCGAGGCCAAGGACATCGGCCTTTTAGTGGGGAGGCGACGCCAATATGGCACAGTCAGTGGGGAAGCAGCGACACAAACGAACGGGGTGAGTTCTTTTTTAACTACTTACTGACCACACACAGATATCTTAAACCGTGGGAATGATCCCACTTTCATTATTAAGAACCGCAAGGAGGTCCTGGACCTCACACTTGCCTCTCATACGCTACAGGATAACATAGAATCCTGGAGGGTCCTCGAAGAACACTCCTCGGACCACAGGTACGTGGAAACTGTCTTCACGTTCACCATACCGAGTCTAGCCCAGTTCCGTAACCTCAGGCGGACTAACTGGACACACTATGTGGACTTCCTTTGCCAAACTCTCCCTGAGACCCCATCTAGGTAGGATATCTCATGGTGACCACGACTCGTCTAGTAAAGGTTTTACCGACGCCTGTAACGCATCGCTTGACAAAGCCTGTCCACCCGACAAAACCAGAGGTCGGAAGAAACCAGCATGGTGGACTCCGACGCTGGGAGACCTCCGAAATCCTCACGGAGGCTTTTTAACAAAGCGAAAGCTCTTAACGATGAGCAGAACTGACCGAATACAAGGCAAGTCTGTCAACATACAACAAAGAACTCAGGAAAGCCAAACGCGCGTCATGGCGTAAGTCTGCACCGAAATCGAAACAAATCCGAAGCTTCGCGCTTACGCAAAGTACTCTGGGGTATTTGAGGAAAGCTGACCAATCCTGACGACGTCCAGTTCCGAGTCGCTAAACCTCCTTCTCAGTACACACTTCCCAGGCTGCGCTTTAAAAACAGACCAACCTACAGAGCGCCTCCTTTCCATTGCCACAGGTTCCATTCTGAACCTGTTAAGTCAGAAGAATATATCCTGGGCAATCAAAAGCTTCAAGCCCTACAAATACGCGGGACCGGGCGGCATCATCCCAGCCCAGCTGATCCAAGCCGGACAAAGAGCCATAAATTGGCTCAAACGGATTTACGAGGGGATTTTCTCCCCACGGACAAATCCCGGAGACATGGCTTCGGGCCAAAGTTGTCTTCATACCCAAGGCAGGCAAGCCCTCGCACACCGCCCTTAAAGATTTCAAACCAATAAGCCTGTCGTCCTTCCTCCTGAAGGCGATGGAACGACTTTAAGTCTGCATCTCAGGGCGACCATATCGCCGAATCAAATCTCAGCATGCCTATCGGAGGGGAAGATCCACCGAAACGGCCGTACACGCGATCACATCGATCATCGAATCGTCCCTCAGCTGCAAGGAGTATACCCTGGTAGCCTTTATCGACATAGAAGGGCTTTCAACAACATCATCCCGTCCGCCATCACGGGAGCTAAAACTGACTGACCTAGGGGGTTGACCCCGGACGGTGAGTCTCATCGATCAGATGCTGCAATGCAGGACCGTTGAGGCATCACTGGGGACGTCAACGTCCACCAGGTTTGTCAACAGAGGCACACCGCAGGGCGGAGTCCTCTCGCCCCTCCTATGGAACGTAGCAATGAATGAACTGCTGCGGGAGATAGAGGGTGCAGGAAAAAATGTGTTTTTTGTGTGGGAACCCACGATCGTGGTGGTTCAAAATCAGTGTATATAGGCTACCAATCATGGATGGAAACTCGAAACAAAATCAAAATTCGACGGTATGGATGGTTACAGCGAAAGAGGCTGATTAAGGCATATTGTAAAGATACTTTTTCTAAGTGCCGAACAAGCTGCGAAAATAGGTTAAAATGTTTCAAAATACGGATTTATATTCTATGGAGAATATTGGTAAAACAATAATAACATTTCAGCCGCCTAAGTTGGGGTTTTCATAGTCACAAATTTAACGAGAAGGACGTGATGTGTCGCTGTTAAAGCGATACTACTTTTTATACCCGTACTCAGCCAGTACACATGTGATTTATATGTGGAATTCTAAAACATTTTATAATTTTTTACATTTTACATTTTAAATTTTTTCCTGCATCTGTCAGCTACATCTACATCACTTCAACAACAAAACGTCTGAAGGGTGGGCGGCTAGCTGCTGAAAATTAATTTCATCATTGGGGGGCTTGGGCAAAAATAATGATCCGATCTGAGCCAATAGATATAGATATCTGGTAAATATAATCATTCTCTACAATACTGCATTTTTCGTTTTTTTCTATCTTCAAAATTGTGGATTTTCATTTTTGAGGGGGGCGGACAGGGGGCGTGGCGAAATTTGGAAATTCACTTGTCTTGGTTTGGTATCACAGAAGTCTAGACAGAAAGCTTGGTTGCTCTAGCTCTTATAGTCTCTGAGATCCAGGAGTTCATCTGTTGTGTGAGTGCGAAGGTGAGGAACCGATGTTTTTCGATATGGTTTTCTCTATTGCGGCTATATAATGATCCGATCCAATTCAGATTTGGGCCCCTGATAGATATGGTCTTTCTCTAGGATTCTGCATTTTTCTGTTATCTTCAAAATTGTGGACTCTACAGATGTGCACCCTTTGTGGAGGCGGAAGTGGGCGGGGCGAAATTTTTGAAACACTTTTCTAGGAGTGAGACATCACATCAGTCTGGAAAATTTGGCTGCTCTAGCTCTTATAGCCTCCGAGCAATGGGCGACAAACAAGACGGACAGACAGACAGACGGAAATTTACCATAAAATACAATATACCCTTTTACTCTTCGAGTACGGGTATAAAAGCACCCTACGTACATATGTATGTTGACACTTATGTGATTTTTGATAAAAAAAGTTAACATACCATAGTTAACGTCATTTTATCAATTTCATGTTTGTCCTTTGTTTTATGTTGTCGAAATGGAGAATGGCCTTTAAGCAATTTGTATAGCATGCAACCGAAACTAAACCAGTCCGCACAATAATCATACGAAGTTCCTTTTGATAACACTTCTGGGGCCATATATCCGTGAGTTCCTACTGATGCATGTGGTTTTTTTTTGAAAAGTCACAAGCCAAGCTTCCAAATCAGATATTCGTATGTGTCCATTTTCATCAAGCAATATGTTAGCCGGCTTTAAATCACGGTACACAATACAACGTTTATGCATGTGCTCCAAACCTAAAATCACCTGTAAAAACAATATTTTATGAATCAAGGACATACTCTATATGTTCACTTAATATGATTTACCTCCGCAGCGTAAAAATTTCATTTCGTCCTCGCTAAAACCTACATGCGATAGGTGGTAATGCAGATCTCCACCATTCATTAGATCCCAAAATAAAACACAGTTTATCGGGCGTATGAAAGGCATATGTCATGCAGACAATAAAAGGACAGTCAATCTTAAAAAACTCCGTTTTTATAGATCAGTTAATATAAATGTAAAATGTATAGCTCCCCCAGTGCTCACAGCTTGCAGCATGTTGCGTCTATTAAGAGCCAGCATTTCACCTTGCTTCATTTTAATTCGTTTTTGTCTAAGCATTTCATGGCGTACATTTTCCCAGTGTCATTTTTCGGCATCCATATACTTCCCCAAAGCCTCCACGTCCAATTATCCTATGTACGCTAAAATCGTTCATTGTCAGCTAAAGAATTCCGAATAAAATTAAAATTTAATCAGTGCAGAAGACAACGACAAAAGAAAAAGGTTGATACGAAGATAATGAGAAGGTATAGTTTATCACACAGTAAACACAGTAAAATCAGTACCTTATTTAAAGGACCGGAAAAACATATAAACAACAAAAACCCGATCCTAAAAAACTTAAAATGATGAAAAAAAAAATAGAATGTTCGAGTGTAAACGATCTGTTAGCACATTTTCTCGGAGCAAAACGGCATATAAGTTCGTATACTATTGTTTTGTTATTACCTATCACTCTTTTATCTATCTCGCGCTAAAGCTTCCGCTCTATTTTACCTTTGATTGGTCTTGCGTTTGATCTGAGCTTTTGGCTGCTTTTTGCAGTTCATAGCACTGATAGAGTTAGTGCAGCATCGACAATAAAATAAACAAAACAAAAAATATACATTAACCTGATATTCGCGTGTTATATATCGATATATATTAATATAGATTTAAATCGATATATGAAGAGCCTGCCACAGGGTCAATAATAGTCAAATCACCTACATACATATGTATATACTTTGTGTGCTGTTTGTGCACCAATCGGTATTAAGCAAATAAAATACACAGAAAAAAAACACAAAAAAAACACAGAGCAGTGGTTTGTAAATAACATAACTACCGGCATTTGGTTGTAGTTCGGTGTACGATCCTCGTTTTAAAAGCTTATATCTCTCTGTTTATGCCGGAAAGTAGCACCGAAAAATAGCCTATGCTCTCGAAACATTATGCTCCCGAAACATCCAAGCTTTTGGAGAGGGAACAGCACGCAACATCACGGAGGAAATTAGTCACATTTAATTAAGCTTAAAATGTAACAAGACAGACTTTTAACATACCACACGCGAACGCGCATAATTTTCTTCCGAGCGTTTTGGTTTTTATACCCGTACTGAAGAGAAAAAGGGTATATTGTACATTTTGTGGTAAAAAGTCCGTCTGTCTGTCTGTCTTGTTAGTCGTTCTTTGCTCGGAGGCTAAAAGAGCTAGAGCAACCAAATTTTTTTTCCAGACTGATGTGATATCTCACTCCTAGAAAAGTGTTTCAAAAATTTCGCCCCGCCCACTTCCGCCCCCACAAAGGGCGCACATCTGTGGCGTTCACAATTTTGAAGATAACAACAGGGCTATATCGATTCGGCTATTGATGCTGATCAAGAATATATATATTTATATGGTCGGAAATTATTCCGCTTTATGTTACACACATCCACTTTTGGAAAAATACAATAAATTTTTACTCTTCGTTGAGTACGGGTATAATAAATATAAAAAATGAATCCCTAGTTGGTTGGTCCTGGTATCACGCGATGGTCGGCTGGACTGATTTCGCCGATTCTTGTTTTGTTGTGTTTGTTATTGTCAGGAGAAGAATTTAGAGTTTAGAATCCCCGATAGATTGGCTGAAAATACGTTCCCAACTATTTATAGCTTTGAAAGAGTTTACAAGGGAATTTTTTATACCCGTACTCGAAGAGTAAAAGGGTATATTGTATTTGTGGTAAAAGTGGATGTGTGTAACATAGAGAAGGAATAATTTCCGACCCCATAAAATATATAAATACTTGATCAGCATCAATAGTCGAGTCGATATAGCCATGTCTGTCCGTCCGTCAGTCTGTCTGTCCGTCTTGTTTGTTGCCAATTGCTCGGAGGCTATTAGAGCTAGCCTAGCCAAATTTTATTTCCAGACTGATTTGTTCTCTCACTCCTAGAAAAGTATCTCAAAATTTCGGTTTGCCCACTTCCGCCCCCACAAAGGGCGCACCCTGATTGGTCTAGCTTTAATAGCCAACAGCAAAACTTGAAAAAAGACGGACGTACAGACTAACAGACGGACGGACAGACATAGGCTATATTCGACTCTGGCTATTGATGTTGATCAAGAATATATCCATTTTTATATGTTTGATGAATCGTCATCTACTTCTGTGTCACAAAGTGACACAATATTTTTTTTTTACCACAAATACAATATACCGTTTTTACTCTTCAGGCACGGGTATAAAAACTCAAAAAAGAATGTATCATAGAGAAAGACCATATCTAATCAGGAGGCCCAAATCTGAAAAATGGATCGGATCATTAGTATAGCCACAATGGAATGAATCCATTTCGAAAGAAACATCATTCTGGTATATATCGCATTTTTACACTGAAAAAACGAGTCGATTTGGTTTTTCGTCAAATGAGCGCCTCGATCTCAGAGGGGCGAAGATTTTGAGCAACTTTTGTCCAGACTCCTGCGATAGCACTTTTAAAAGTGTATTTCAAAATTTTGCCACGCCCCCTTCCGCCCACCACCAAAGATGAAAGTCCAAAATTTTGAAGATAGGAAAAAAGAAAAATTAGTATCGTAAAGAATGACCATAAAACAGGATCCAAAATTTGGTTTAGATCGGATCATTATTATATGCCAATTTGAAATGAATTTTCAGCAGAATTAGACAAGTTTGCAGTGTAAGTCATTTTATGGGGATGATAGTCGCTACAGATTCTCTAAATCTCGCTCACACACTTTTCAAATTTCTCGTGCAGTGTACGTGAAATGTTGTTGTAAGAAGCCTTTGTAGATATGGGAGACAAAACAAAGTAACGGAAGTGAGTTACATAAATCACATGTGTACTACTCACCGGAGTACGGGCATAAAATAAATAGTCGCGTTTACAGAAAACACATCCGTACGTTTTTTTCTCGTTGTTTTTAAAAATGCCAGCTATTAGACTTATAGGCTTATGTCGCAATTCTGCAAATCACAGATATAAAAGTCCCATTAAAACCGACTATAAAAAACGCGAAGCGTGGTAATAAAAACGATGTTGAACGGAATCGATCAACAACATAGAAAACGTGGTAATCTTTTTACAGTTCACAGTTTGAATCGTTGCTATGAGAGGGACAAATGAACGTTTTTGCAGATCAATACTTGCTCGTTAAAATTGAAAAAAAATGTTCCTGGATACTGTTGCGAGGGCAGTGAAGTGAGGAAAATTGATTTTTATCCGTACGAAGAGTAAAACATATATTGTATTTCCGGAAAAAAGTCAATCAGCGTTGTGCATACAACAAGGCAGAAAAAGACCCCATCGAACAACTCCAAATATTTTTATATCAATACTAAAACCCGGATATACTCCGTTTCGCCACCAGTCCGTCCGTCTTTTTATGTAACATTTCGTTTGGCTTATTAGAGATGAACAATTTTTTTTGTTTTATATTTAAAAGGAAAAATGTTATTTCATTTCACAACAGTAATGAATTCATTTCGATTACAAAAATGAAGTGTTATTTAGTTGAACTTCTCAAGTAAATGAAACAAAATCTAAAAAGTAAATACTGAATCGAAGCGTTATGCGTGGTCCCAAATTGAATACGAAACATTGAAGTGCAGCCACTTAGAGAAAACATACATTTTATTTTTTGGTCTGACGTTAACACAAAAAAGCGGAATT
This sequence comes from Drosophila bifasciata, assembly GCA_009664405.1. Lineage (NCBI taxonomy): Eukaryota > Metazoa > Arthropoda > Insecta > Diptera > Drosophilidae > Drosophila > Drosophila bifasciata. The sequence continues at coordinate 21,848,729 of CM019043.1, forward strand.
TTTCCCAACTCGTGAACACGCAACGTATAACTTTGACCATGTGAAAAACAATGATTTTCTAAATTTATCCCGCCAAAAGGAAAAAGACTTATTTTATATAGCGACTTGTTAATTGTCATTTGCGAAACGCAAGGCGAACTGGAAATTGCAATCGTTTGGGGTCAAACGGAAGATTAGTCGGAATCATTGGTATTCGAGGAATACATACATTTTCACCTGCAAAAATTTCCGTTATTTAATGGTTGCCTCAATCAAATTCGGCATCCAAAGTTTTTTACCGAAAGTCGAGTACGTGTTGCAAAAAGTCGCGGTGGATTCAAATTACGCAATATCATACCAGTTTTGAGTTGACGTTATGTGGTGGAAATCCTGGTAACTCCAGAGAGTTTAAATGTGAAACTCCGTTGGATAATTTCCTTCAAAATCGGGATTTGTTATGGAATCAACAGATTTGTATGCGAACCAAATCGTCAGCAATTTTTGATTGAAATTGTGAAATTCATTGCGTGTACGAGGAATTATTCTTTGCGGCGTAATTGCTCGTTAATACTTAACCAAGCATAATTCTGAGTAATTCTCAGAATTGTCTCGTTTACACGATGCATGATATTGCTTCTTCGCTGAACGACAATGTCTCGCGATTTAGTTTGATCGCCAACAATAATTGCAGCAACACATCATTAACGGTGGGTGCATTGAATCAGCGCACATGTTTACCTGTTGGGGTACAATCAGCTCTTATGACAAATTTGTGCGTATCCGATGGCATTCGTTCCAATGCTGTTTTGAACATATTAACCACAGCATTATTAGCGAAAAATGCTTGCAACTGTTCAATAATTCGTCTCGTTAACTGTTGTGTTCCTGTATATTGCACCGAACATTCAGGTGATCCACCATCGACGAAATGAAATATATTTGCAGAAATTGATGCGGTTCATCTGGTGTTGGCACCATTGAACCATGCAAATGATATATTTGTCCTTGTATCTGTAATTGCAAACAATCATTTTTCTTGAAGAATACGGTGTAACTTCTGATCGTGTGATGGTGTAGTGTGTGGTGTATACAGTGCCGCACTTATGTGTTGGAAATTTTAACTTTAAGGGCTATTTCTAGGCTTCTGAAGCATTTTAAAGAACCATTTTTTATTTTTATGCTTAAATTCAACATTTCAAAATTAAAACGCATAGTTTATTTTTTATTTCGTATCATACACTTAAAACTATTTATAATTTAGAAGAAAATTAACATTTTTCGTGACACAAAAAAGTCACATTTTTGCACTACATGTTTGATTTATTTTAAACTTAAGCCCGATCTGGTCATAATTTCTTATGAAATTTTATAATGGCACTCCCCAAAAACACATTCGTCTGAAATTTCATTAAAAAATTGCAATTTTAGCTAATTATTCTGCATTTTACCCTAACGTTTTTAGGATTATTTCAGAGGTGCAAAGAAACTAATGTAGCTCAGCGAAAAATTGTCCTTCACTTGCACAATGAAGGAAAATCTTATAGCGAAATAGACAACATTATGGAACTGAGACGATTTTCCATCAGAAACATTGTGCAGAGGTTTAAAGGAGGATCAAACTTGGAGAACGCACCCAGAGCACGACGAACAAAGGCTTTAACTGACAGAGAATGTCAGCAGGTGATCCGCAAAATAAAGGTGGACCCCCAAAATTTCCTCTTCCAAGATTGCCGCTGAGGTCAGGGCTGAGCTAGAAACAGAAATCTACCCCATGACTGTAAGGAGGGCCGTGTTTCAGCGTGGGCGCCAGGTTTTTTTAATTTTCAAAGTTTTCGTTTTTTTTTACATTTGTTGACGGCCATCGGATCGAAATATATTGAATTTGGTTTCTTCAGAAAACAAGCACCTGATCCCAGAATTGATTGGCTTGCGAAAGAATCATTAGCGAAAATCATCCCCATAGCTTAGCAACAAAACGCAGCAGAAAATTCATTTTTTATTGACCTCCGAGATCAACCGGCTTTCTGGTAGATAGCAGCAATTACAAACAATGGTAGTTGGATTTTCGTCTTTGGAAGCACGGCTCTCCTGAAATACAGTCATGGGAGTGGATTTCCGTCCCAAGCTCAGCCTTGACCTCATGGGCAATCTTGGAAGACGAAGTTTTGGGGTCCACCTCTATTATTTTAATGATCGGATGACCTGCTGACATTCTCTGTCAGTTAAAGCATTTTGTTTTCGTGCTCTGGGTGCGTTCTCCAAGTTTGATCCTCCTTTTAAACCTCTGCACTTTTCTAATGAGAACCTGATGTTGATATTATAGCCATAGGATTTGCCTTCATTGTGCAGAGTGAAGGACAGGGCCATATTACGATGAGCTACATTGGTCGGAAATTTGCGCTTCTGAAATAATAATAAAAAACGTTAAAAAAAGGAAAAATGCAGAATAACTAACTAAAACTGGAATTTTTTAATGCAATTTCAGTAGAATGTGTTTTAAGGGAGCCCCATTAAAAATTTCATAAAAAATTATGACCAGATCGGGCTTAAGTTAAAAGTAATAAAATAAATAGTGTTTGTGCCAAGACTTTTGTGTCACAAAAAGGTTAATTTTCTTCTAAATTATAAATAGTTTGAAGTGTATGATATGAGTGGTGAATTTAACCTCAACTGCACGATCCACATAATTTACACAGTTCAACTTACCACCTTAAAGACAAATACCTGCTGTTAAAATTGAATTAGTCTGTTCACAAACGATGTGATTGATTTACATGGTTTCCAATTGAAATTTGAGGAAACGAATAACGAATTTTTTTGATCGTACTGAAGAGTAAAAAGGGTATATTGTATTTGTGGTAAAAGTTGAATGTGTGTAACACACAGAAGGAGGCGTTTCTTATGACCAAATAAAGTATATATATTCTTGATCAGCATCAATGCCGAGTCGATATTACCACAGCATTATGTCCGTCTGTCCATCCGTCTTGTTTTTCAATCATTTCGAAGGCTATTAAATGTAGAGCAATTCTGTTTTTTGCACAGACTCATGTGATATCTCGACGCAATGAAATATTTCAAAATGCGGTTCGCCCCGGTGTTGTGCACCATTGAAGAGCGCACATGATATGTTTGTCCACAATTTTGAATATAACAAAAAATAAAAATGCAGAATCATACGGAAAGACCATATCGTTTCAGGGGTCCAATGGTCTGAATCGGTTCGGAACATTAATATAGTGAGTGACAATGTGTGAAAAAACATACGAAAAGTCGGCATGAAGCCGCATTCTCTTTCGCACTCACACAAAAAATCGAGTGAAAATTTATTTTTTCGTACAAATGAACGCCTGGATCTCAGAAGACTATAAGAGCCATCGAACCAAACATTTTGCCAAGACTCCTGTGATACCAAACCTGAAACAAGTGTATTTCAAAATTTTGACTTTTCCCCTTCCGCCATCACAAAAGACGAAAGTTTTGAACTTTAACGAATTGCAAATCGGCAATATTGTCGAGAATGGTCCATATCTACCAAAATTTTCAATTTGGTTCAGAGTGGGATCATTATTGTAGCCAAAAGATAAAATGAATTTTCAGCAGCGAGCTGCCTCACCCCCGCTACAACCATAACAAAATATTTTGTTTTTTAGGGTTGATATCTGCTGCTGTAAATACACTTGTTGCTGGCACGCATGTCTCGTGCAGTGGCCGATGTTCGAACGTCGTCTTGAGGCATTTTTTAGATGACAGATGCAGAAAGCAAATGTAAAATGTAAAATGTAAAAATTGACAAAACATTTAACTTAATTCCCTTAAAGACAAATGTTTGTTGACTGAATACGGGTTAACGTGATTGAGTTGATCGCGTTTACAATTGAAATATGAGGAAACGTTTAACTTTTTTTAAATTTATTTTCACAGTGAACACAATCCCGGTTTGTCACATGAAATTAACTGAGCAGAGAATAATGAGTAGCTGTCAAACAATGTATCACGCACCGGCGCCTACTTAAAAATATTGGTTTGTAGTTCATGCTATGTATCAGAGATGGCGCTGTATTTAGTATATAGTAGATAATAAAAATACATTTTCCCGCTTTTCTGTTGAAATTTTTCGTGAATTTTCTTTGCTATAAACCTTACGGAGCCTGAGACCTTTCCAACGAATGCAAAACCGTGGAAATCGGTTCGTGCGTTCTGGAGTTATTACGTCAAAAGGAAAACCCGACTTATTTTTATATAGAAAATAACGAATTGGTTGCATTATTCACGACCGCATTGGAACGCATTCCGTCTGATAACCACAGAATTGTCGTCAAAGCTAATAAGACGCCTGTAGGAGAACACGCGAGACGTTTTAATGAGCCAACAATTGACGAAGTCGCTATTGTCCTCGTGGGTGAAAGTTTAGAAAACCAAGATATTCTTTTACATCGGCGCAGCAATCAACTTTATTTTGGCAAGGTGAAGATGGGTACTATTTTTCAATTAAGATGATAAATCCGGTCACAGGTCTCGAAACTAACAAAAAAGTTCAAAGAATTATTATTCATACAGACTGATGGTTCGGGAAAATGAGGACAATCATATTATTATATTAAATTTTCGGCATCTCTTCCCCATTATGCTGTGGATATGTACGTGAAAGTTGAACCGGAGCGATTAACAAATATCGGGTTGAACCAGACAAAACTGCGTTCTGAAGAATACAATCATCTTCAGGATGCTATCAATGCTAACGGAAATGCACAGAATGTAGGTAGAACAACTATTCTCCCAGCAACAAATGGAAGTCCGCGACATATGCATGAATACGCTCAGGATGCCAGGTCGTATGTAAGTAATTATTAAACGCACTACGGGTAATTTATCTGAAGTACTGTTTATTTCACAAGTGTAGTTAATTATTCAAAGGAATATGATGAGAGCTTAACTACCCGCAAGGCGAGACGTTAGAACGTAAATGCCACTCGGCTGGTAATTTACGGACCCTACTAACGTCGCCGTCCAGCAAAAACCTTGCGCCTCGTGCGTGGTGTCCAGAAATCCGGCGACCGCGACGACGGCGATCCCCGGCACTCTTACCTTGCGATATCGCAGAATTCGTCCAACCCAATGGACAATCCAGTTAACTCTTGTTAACTCAGAATTCGTCCAACCCAATGGACAATTCAGTTAACTCTTGTTAACTAGTCCCTCCTTCAAGACTTGACCGTCCTCGGTCAAGCCCATGCTCTTCAGCATCTGCTCGATCGCGACGGTGTTACCCTTCTGCTGCCTGCGCCGCATCCACCAGGAAACGCCAATTAAAGCAGCGCACACGGCCACGCCCACGACAGCGGCCAGTGCGGAACTGATCACAAGGTTTGTTCGGACTTCGGTCAGGTGCTGCAGATTTTCCTCATTCAGCTTGTGAAGATACGGCAGGCTCAACAGTGTTTGGTGGCGGGTGACATTAATCCTCGCCGAGGTAGCTACGCCCGGAACTCTCTTTGGCGCATTGCTGAAGTTGGTGTATTTTGTCCCGTTGACGTGCGCGACCTGGTCAAAGGTTACCAGGTATGTTCCCGTAACATTTCGCTCGGGGCCGTCGTCGGTGGTCACAACGGCGGTGGCATCGTTGATTACCACAATACCCTCATCTATCTCCAAGATCGGGGGTAGGTTGTTCGGCTGGGTGCCGCAGTGGGCCACGGCGCCAAAATGCAGTTCTTGAGCGCAGCTGTTCGCCGGTGCCTCCTTACAGAAGGCCAATGATGGGGGCCCTATGCATGATGAGACAGCGATGACCTTGCTGCCGCATTCTGCTATGGTGTCCTCGGGCAACCGGAACACCGGGTAACACCCCTTTGTGTGCGACTGGGAAGATGGTTATTTTCTTACAAATGAGCTTAGGTCTAGGCATTTCAATTAAAAAGATGATCAATTCCTTATTAGCTAGTGCCCTCACATTTGCAGCGCCCAAAAGTTGGGTTACACTGATATCTGTGGAACCTTTCTTCAGAATCGCCTCCAAGTCATTACTATCGATAAAAGCTGGATTTGCTATATTTATTTTAGCCAGAGTAGTGGCGATCATTAGGTTCTGCAATTCGAGTGTCAATATCCTGTTTCTAGTTAGGAGGGTTTCATATAGATGGGAAGTGTTAATTTCTTCCCTGCTTATTTACTTTCAATAATTGATTAACCGTTTCGGTGAGGGCATTTATTTGTGTTTGAGTCCTTGAGTTTATGGTTATCTGTCTGTTGTTTGCGTTTATTAAATCATACTCGACCTGTCTCGTTTGTTGTAAGTCATCAAAGTCCGGAGTTCCTGCGATTACCTTCAGTGCAGACCCAAGATATTCAAACTCCTCGCATGCCTGTGATGAACTCCCCAAAGCCGCAGTCAACGTCAGTAGGTGTTTCGTGTCTGTTTCTAATATTTTCCTCATATGTGTCTGAGGGAACACGTCAGTCAATTCTACTGTTTCCTGAATGTATCGGTCATACTCTGTCAAGTTCGTGGAGTGTTGCACGTAGAAGGTTTCGTTCCATATTACTGTCCGTCCGTCAATTATGGGAATGTAGTCCGCGTGCGTGTAGTCCGTCAGTTTTGAGTCGGCCATGGCTGTCAAGGCCAAGACTGTTAGGAGGCAGAGATACTCAACGCGTGACCTATAAGAAAATGAGAGACACATCGGCTTATTAACTATACCTTCTTTAATCCTACTATAATTTGTCCTAGTGAACCTGAACTTAGTGCTATGAATCCCGGTTTACTACACCTAATTGCTTACCTACCTCAAATTGTCTTTGTGGACCACCCTCCCTTTAATAAGAACGGTGGTTCCCAGATCTGCCTCTACCTTTTTTTTCAGCGCAGGGGTTAGCTTGTTCCCTAACCTCCTATTGGTTTTCACTAGGACCTGCTCGCCTACATCAAAGGTCCTATTTTGCCTGGTCGGGTTGTTTCTATCGAGCTGCTCTTTTGTTGGGCTTTTTATTAGCTTTAACATAATTTCTTCCCCAAGGTCACAACTTGCGTGGACCACATCCATAGGCGTCCTGTTTGTGACGGAGTGGATGGTTCGATTATATTCGATGGTCGCTAGAATAACTAGTTCAACCGTATCGTCCACCTGGCGTTGCAATTTTAAGCACCTGGCTATTTTTTAAGAGGGTGCTGTGGAAGCGTTCCACCTGTCCGTTTGATGTGCTGTGCAACGTTGGGGCATTCGCTACATCAATGTCGAACTGGTTCTTTAATAAAGACCGAATGGTGTCCGAGTTGAAAGCTGCCTCATTGTCACAGTAGATGGTCCTAATAGCTGGGAAGATTTTTACCAACTGTAAATTGGTATTTTCACGTCCGTGATTGTGCGTGAAGCAACCTGCTGCGTTATTGCAAACTTTGAAAATTTGTCAATCGCGGTGAGGAAGTACTTCCTGCGGTGGAAAAGATGTCGATATGAATCAACTCGCCTCTCGCCGGAATTGGAGTCACCCCTAACTCTTGCTTCCTAGGGTGCCGGTTATACTTGGCTTTCTGGCATATCCTGCAGTTTATCACCACTTCTGCTGCGATTTTCTTCATTTTCGGGAAATAATAATCTCGCAATACCTGCTTCACATTCTCCTGGGCTGCCCTGTGCGCCCGATTGTGTTCGGCTGTCATTTCTCTCTTAGCTCACCGTCGTTGGTGATGTCTGTCACCAAGGTTTTGCAAAATCGAAATTTTGTGTCCGGAAAGGCTATTTATTACTAGATCGTTTTGCACAAACGCCAATGTTGGCAGAGTGCAATGGATGGCGTTAACGACTCCAGGCTTTACCGCTTCCTTGATGGACGCAAGAAGTGTATCTCGACTGGCAAATTCGATCTTGTGACGGGTCTTTTCGTAGAAGAGGATGTGGAGCTGCTTGGAAGGGGTATTTGATTCTTCTAGGATTATCTGATTCCTGAAGCAGTTCACTGGTTTGTCTGCGGCTTCAATTACGTAAGTGAGCGATGCTTCACTATGAATTGTTGCTGCGTCGGATCGACTCTGACTTTCTAACGCATTGATGTTCTGTCGCGACAGCGCATCTGCTACGTAATTGTCTCTGTCTGGTTTGTATAAGACCCTTGCGCCGCACTCATCAATTCTCGCCTTCCAACGCTTTATCTTGGAATTGGGATTTCTATCTGAGACTGCGAATATCAGTGGCTGATGGTCTGTGTAGATGTTGATGTCACTCTTTCCATACAGGTAGTGACGGAGCGTGTCTAGGGCCCAGACTGGCCAGAAGCTCCCTTTCATTGGTCGCATAGTTTAGTTCTCTGTCTTTTTTAGAGTCCTAGAAATCATGGTTATGGGTCTATTATTTTGTGACAGTACCGCCCCGATACCACTGGACTAGGCACCAGTGGTTAGGTCGAATGGTTGGTTGAAGTCTGGGTAGTGGAGGATGACGTCTTCTGACGCCAAAATGTTCCTGAGTTTATCAAAGGCCTGTTTCTGGACCTCATCAAACTGTATGGGAATGGTTTTCGAGCGTTGTTTGCTGATCTTACCATTTTCTCCTGTCAGAATGCTAGAGATAGGTCTTACTATCAGAGCGAAGTCCTTTTAAAACACCGGTATTAGCTGGCAAGACCCAGGAATGATCTTACCGCAAACAGGGTGGAGGGTTGTCTAAACCCCTGAATAGCCTTGACTTTATCGGGGCTTATTCTCGTGCCCTCGGTTGACACCACAAATCCAAGGAATTCCACTTGTCCCTTGAAGAGCTGGGACTTTTCCCTTTGACACCCTCATGTTCGCGTCGTGGAGGCTGCCAAGCACGGTGTCAATGTCTCTGACATGATCCGCCTCACTTTTTGAGAACACGATGACGTCGACAACATATACGTAACATATCTTACCAATATGCTCCCGTAACACGTCATCGATGGCCCGTTTAAAAATGCTTGTGCATTCCTGAGGCCAAATGGCAAACGGCAGAACTCATATTTGCCTCCGTTTACTGAAAATGAGGTCTTTTCACGATCGCGGTAGTGAAGTATCTTGCCTTACCCAGATTTGAAAGTATCATGGAGATACAAGGCATTGGATACTTGTCTGGTATGGTCTTTGAGTTAAGCTTGCGGAAGTCTATGACTAGCCGCTTCTTGTTTGAGCCCGAGTCGTCAGTGCCTTTTTTTCCAACAACCCATATGGGGTTGTTGTACGGAGACCTGGAAGGCCGAATGATTTTGTTCCGCAATAGGTCCTTCACCTCGTCATTGACGAAATCGGTGGCTCCTACAGGGAAGGGGTACATTTTCGAGTAGATTGGCTCCTCATCCTCGGTCCTAATTGTGGCTACTACGGCTGTGTTGAAGGGTAGCATTTCAGTCGGATCTGCAAATGCCTTTATACGGCTGGACATCATTCTGAGAAACTCGTCCCTTACTGTTGGCGGGACCTCAATGTCGTCTACTTTGTGAAGTTAACGCTGGGGCATTTGTGGAATAGGATCTTTTCAGATTCCTGTCCAAAGTGGAGATTTTTGTCCCCAGGTTTATATTGACGCCAGCTTTCGTTAGCGTGTCGAGCCCTACGATGCCATCAAAGGTTGATAGCTCCGGCAAGATAAAAACGGGCATTTTATGCCGAATATGGTTAGGAGTCATTTTTGCTCTACTTTTTATTAAACTCGTGCAGGGGATTTTTACAACAAATGGGGCCTCTACAGGGACAATCCCCTTAAGTTCTTTTAAAGGTTTAATATAATTCTTCGCAGCCCCAGTGTCTATTAAAAGGTTAAGTGTCCTCCCTGCTACTGTTCGTTTTCTGCTGCTTCTGAAAGCCAGTTGGCCGACGGAATTTTGAGGAAGATGGATCAACATCCATCATCTGTACTTTGTCTTGGCTGACGGTGACCACCTACTTTGTCTTGGCTTGATGGTTCCTCTGGTTGCTCGTGTAGAACGAGTTCTTCGATTGTCTTTTTTGTAGTGATCGGGTTCATTCTGTCCGTCCTGCCTATACTTTGTTCGGTTCTGCGGCTTGCTTTCTAAAGCTCTTCCGTAATTCGTTGCAAAGTCGTGCCTATCATGGTTGGCCTCAATTTCTTGTGCCAAGGCTGACGGCAAGTCCGCAGGCTGTGCCGCAAATAATGTATCCGTGAGGCCTCTTCTTAAGCCTGAGACAAAGACACGGAGTGCGTCAGCCCTATACTTTCGTTAATGTATTGCGCCTGTGCGGCGTCTTGTGACATGATCGTCTTATTTGTGAGAAGGGTGAGCTTCTTCTCGACCTCTTCGTAAAACTGAGTGATGGACAGTCCACCTTGCCGAAGTGTGGCAAGCTCTTGCTCTAGCAAGTGTATCGGACGCTTGTCCGAATATGTAAAATCGAGGCGATTAATGATCGCCTCAAAGTTCAACACTGTGTTGAACGACGCTAAGAGTGAGTCAGCGGCCCGCTAATCTTGTTCCAGATTATTAAAACCGCTTGGTATTGCTTTGAACTCCCTACAAACCCCTCGTATAGCTTATAGGCAGCTTTTGCTGCCTGTCGCCAGGAAACATATTGCTCCTGGGCCCCGTTGAACTCTGGCAGCGTTTTTACCGCATACAGAGCTTCATCACAACCTACCGTTCGGTCCAAGGTGACCGCCTCGTAGGCCTTGGCCTCGGGGCTTGAACTCGCAGCGTGCAGCTGGTCAGTTACAGCCTGCAAAAGCCGATTAAAGTCCGCTTTCTGTATTTCTAGCGCAGCGTTGACCGCCGCCTCTATAACAGCCTTGATCTGAACAGGGTCCATTTTTTCTACTCTTCCCTCGGGTTCTATTTCAAGGTCTACACTGAGTCCGCCGAACAATCTGGCTAACTCGGAAATGGGCATAGACGGATTTATTCTCGGTCGCCCCTAACGTTTCGTTTGTCTTTGTCGTAGGTCAGGACCAGCTCTGCCGGGCCGTTGCTTCTGTTTATTTTCTTTAGGAATCAAATTCAAGCTCCCTCAAACACAGATCTCGTTGTTGTTGCCCGCCGACAACAATGCAAAAAGAGGAGGGGCAAAAAATTCTGAGAACAACGTCGGCCGAATATTTCTGAATATATGAACGTTTTTATTTCTTTTTAGTTTTGTTTTTTTTTTTATCTTTTATCTTTTTTCTCTACTATTGGGCGATAACTGAAGAAAAGTTTCACTTAAATGTTCCTTTTTTATTCTCTTCTGGTGTATTGATTCTAGCTGGCAACTTTTCGGTGGCTGCTCCTTTATTGTTCTGCGTTGTTTTTTCTCTCGTCTAACGTCGCCGCTGCCCAAAAGCCGTCCGCTCTGGTGTAACAGTTTGGGGTTGATTAAATGCCTTTTATTTACACTCGAGGCTACGAGCTTTTGGCAATTGATGTACGCACCTTTCTTCACCGTTTTTTTTTGATTCCTGGTGGTGTGTTGCGGCGATCTATTTACCGATCTCCCGCGGGCGTGGCTTTTGATAATAATCTTTTGTGTTTTTGAGCGGGCGTTGTCTCCGCGCTCCACAGTTTCCACTTTCTTTTTGCTTGCTCCTGAGCGGGCTTTGTCTCTGCACACGATGTTTTTTGGTCTTTTGTTTGACTTTTCGTTGTATTTTAAGCCGATCTTCACTTATGTTGCGGCGATCTATTTACAGATCTCCCGCGGGCGTGGTTTTTTGATAATAATCTTTGCGTTTTTGAGCGGGCGTTGTCTCCGCGCTCTACAGTTTCCACTTTCTCGGGGGTAGTTTCTTTTTATCGCGTTGGGCGCCAGTAATTATTAAACGCACTACGGGTAATTTATCTGAAGTACTGTTTATTTCACAAGTGTAGTTAATTATTCAAAGGAATATGATGAGAGCTTAACTACCCGCAAGGCGAGACGTTAGAACGTAAATGCCACTCGGCTGGTAGTTTACTACTAACTTAAAACCGAAACTTCCCGGCACTCGTCGCTCGTCCAGCAAAAGTGCTGACCTTGCGCCTCGTGCGTGGTGTCCAGTAGCGGCCGGCATCCGGCGACCGCGACGACGGCGATCCCACGGTTGACGAAACTGCTTACCTTGCGATATCGCAGAATTCGTCCAACCCAATGGACAATCCAGTTAACTCTTGTTAACTCAGAATTCGTCAACCCAATGGACAATTCAGTTAACTCTTGTTAACTTGTACATCCAGGCACAACAGATTTTTTTATAACGTTCTCATCCAATCCAAAGTAGACAGAAATTAGACAAGAATTATTTCATGACCAATCCCATTGCTCGCCATGACATTGCCGCAAGGGTGTTCAAAATAATGTTAAAATCAATCATGGATTTCATTGTTAAGCAGCGAAACGCGCTGTTGAATGGAAAAAACGCGGATTGCCACATGCACACATCCTCATTTGGTTGGTATAGAGGATAAGACCGGATAAAACCGACGATGTTATATCTGCGGAAATTCCTGATATTGATGAAGATCCATTGATATATTATATTGTTCCAAAAATTATGATTCATGGGTTCTGTGGTGGCAGACTCCAAAAGGCAGGCAGACTTTAAAAGAAAATATTTTAAAAGAATTGTTATTATTCAGGAACTAAGACGGCAACAGATGACACTGATTTCCAACCTGTTCAGAAAAAATACAAATTACAAATAAGTTTTACAATTGAGAGTTCCTATTTCAAGGACTGAGGTAGGCTCAGTCCGTCCAGGATTTGTACCTCTACAAGAAATTTGTAGTTCGCTGGAACTTTTAGTCGAGAGCGTGGCCGTGAGACCGGAAGAAGAGCTGTGGTGGCGTTAAGTTACCGTGTGGTTGGAGCGGTGGGGGAAATGTTCGCGGCGAATAAAATGCTGACGATCGAGTTCTTTGGTTGAAATTGTATTTATTGATACTTATTACGTGTGTCTTGGGTCTGGTGTGCGCGGGGGAGGGTCGGTGAAGTATCGATGCGGCTGGTGACTAGACTGCCTAACTGTGTGATTGGTAGACTGCCTAACTGTGTGATTGACGGCGGATAAACTGCCGTTTGTTATTGTTGGCTGATTGTCGGTGGCGGATGAACTGCCCCGATAGATCGGTGGCACGCGCTATTTAAGGCCAGCACCTGGTGTGTGGGGCTGCTGAGTCCGGAGTTCCTTCTTAAGACTAGGAAGTGCTTGGTGTGGGGTTTTTATACCCGTACTCGAAGAGTAAAAGGGTATATTGTATTTGTGGTAAAAGTGGATGTGTTTAACGCACAGAGGGAAGAGTTTGCAACCCCATTAAGTATGTATATTCTTGATCAGCATCAATAGCCGAGTCGATATAGCCCTGTCTGTCTGTCGGTCCCTCCGTCGTGTTATGATATCAAACAGCTACAAGTGTCCCAGCGTCCCCAATACGTCTTGAACGATATATTTGGTAGATTTTCTTTTCCGTTCAACCCCTGTAAAGAAATCCTCCTATAGGAGGACCACACCTACATACAATCTTCGCATAATAAATGCATGTAAAAATATTAAAGCGAACCCGCTCGATCCTTTGACTTTATTTCAAAAGCTAGTAAAAAAGCTCGCTAGGTCCACATATTCGAACCAACCATATATGGTTGTGTTGAATAAAATTGTTCAATTGAATAATCTTATTTGTAGTAAAGTATTGAATACTTACTTGAATATTTAGCTCCAAATTTTCCACTGGCAAAATCTTGTGAATTTGTCGCTAAAATAAATGAAATGATATAAGATTATTTTTGTACGTCATATAAACAATTATGTATATGTTCATCATTTTTTACATTTAACGACAATGAACGGACCATCACTCGGGCGATAGCGCGAGACAAAGGGAACGGCAAGGAACTCTGTATCAGCATTGGTGAGGAACGCCTTGCCAAGGACTGCCGCATATCTTTTGGTATGGGCACACTAGCGGTAGCAGTACAGCACCACCCCAAGTACGCTGAATAGCATGAAGGTTCTGCATGTCTTAGGTGTACCATCGGCGGACCTGCTGCGGTTTATGCACGAGAAGGCGGTAGACGTGGCCCTCATCCAAGAACCCTGAAACGTTAAGGGAGGGGTTTGGGGACTGAACGGTCTCGGATACCGGTATTTTCACGCCACATCCCGTGGGTAAACCAAGAACCGTGGTAAGAAGCGAGCTTAATATTCTGTTTTTTTTGAAGGTACAGCACTCCGGACCTAACGGTGGCACTATGTGAGAGGAAGGACGGGAAAAACCTATACCTGGCCTCAGCATACCTTCCGTATGAGGAAGAAGACCCACCCTCGAAGGATGTCAGGGCCTTAATCCACAAAGCGCGGAAAGAGGGACTTGACATTGAATGCCCATCACTCCATCTGGGGAAGCACGGGCACGAATTCTAGAGGAGGAGTCGCTGTTAAGTACATTCTGCCACAAATCCTCACCATTAATGACTGGCACGTATCCAGTGAGTGCTCCTCACAGAGAGAAGCCCAAGACCTACCGCAATCCTAAGCGGACAGAGTGGAACCGTTTCTCTGCAACCGTAAACCCACTTAGTCCAGAACGGTTTGGGGGTCAATCCCAAAAAGCAGAAATGGTGTTGTTCTCAAGAAAATATAAGATACCGAGTTTTAAACGACCATGAATTCGTAGAACGACGCTTAAGTTATCGAACGAAGCTAAGTATCTTGGTATAATCCTTGACTCTAAACTCTCCTGGAAAAAAAAAAACACGGAGGAATAAAAGACAAAGGCAATGGCAGCATTCTACACCTGTAGGAAGACCTTTGGACGAACATGGCGCTTATAACCGCACATCATCCATTGGATGTATACAGCGGTAATAAGACCTATTCTGACGTACGGAAGCTTGGGGTGGTGGGAAGCGGCCAACATCAAATCCCACCTAGAGAACCTCAGCGACTACTGTGTTTCGGAGTTTTCATGGGAAAAAAACTTTAAAGGACACATACCGGACAGAGAGGAATGGATGCGTAACGCTGCCCTCGGCCAGAACGAGCTCTCTATTTTTAGCGACGGGTCAAAGGCAGCCGAAGGGACAGGAGCTGGAATCTTCTTTGAAGAACTAGCAACCAACATATCCCTGAAACTAACAGACTGGTTTGTATACACCTTAGAGATACCTCCGAAAAACATAGCAATCTGCAAGTTGCTATAAAATTACTGGTATCTTGCAAGACCACGAGCAGACTCGTGCGTGATAAGGTTGACCTATGGTGCGGTCCCGGTCACGTGGGTCCCGGGTCACACCGACATCGCGGGCATCGAGAGTGCGGACGAGTGTGCCAGAAATTGAACGGCTGAGCAACGGACGCAGTCAGCGACATACGGAGTCCACAACTAGACATTATCTCGCAGATGATGGATCGAGCTAGAACGAGATCAGACACACGGTGGAATACAACACCCAACTGTGAGATCTCACGCTCACTCTGGCCCCACTATGACCCTAAACGCACTAAGACTCTCCTAGGCTTCATGACGAGTCAGTTGCGAACACTGACGCGAGTTACAACGAGGCACTTTGTCATTGGCCACATGGCCACTAGATACAGACTGCCCCACTATGACTTCTACCGCAGCTGCAGGGATGAGGAGGATATAGAGAGCATCCAGCACCTTTTCTGTAGCTGTCCTGCACTCATGGGAAGGCGTTACCGAATAGTGGCGGCGCTCTTTTTACGAGGACCTGCACAGCTTTGCAAAGATGCCTCTAGACACACTGATGCTCTTTATAGAGGCCTTGGGATGGCTCCCGAACCCTCCCTAATTTTTATGTTATCTTATGTGTCCTTGTTTTTTTGTATGTGTGCAATTAGGCGTCGTTTAACGTATTGCTCTTTCAAATCTATGTAAAGACAGTGGAGCTATAATTGGTTGACCAACCCCCTTATTGCATCCTTACTTTTAAATGAGAGGTACTCCCTCACTAAGTAATCAAATCTTATTCTAATTAATTTTACAATTTTACAGCTTTGTTGTTTTGTCCAGCCATTTTCGGAGCTCGAAGCTAACCGATTTTCGTGTTTCTAGTTACTCTTCGACGACTTTTAGAATTTCCCTTGGCTGCATTTAGATGGGTTCTTGAGGAGCATGCTAAATTTAACGTGTTGATGGTGAGCGTAGTTTTAAATAAGTGGCAGGGCTAGACTGGAAAAAAATTATTTAAATGGGCTGCAAAGGCACTAGCTCTTTGTTCGTCTTCGTCCCAAGTGCGGTTGGGATTTCGTAAAGGAATCACGGCGCGCTTTATGTCGGAGCGGTTAGAGTTCGATGGACGCCCACAGATGGTGCTTTGCGTCTATCTAGCGGCGTTGGGCGTTTTAATTTCCTATATTAAGAGCCTTGGTACGATTTCGTGTTGCATCTTTGAGCCGTATTCTTCAAAGATGGAAATCTATACGATTGTAATTCCCGTCGCAATCATCGCTTTCCAGAACTCGCTGCTTAAATTTCTTGTTATTTCTGATTTTAATTGCTGTTAGTCTGTGTGAAAGGAATTGGGTTAGTTCAAGTTTGTGTTATGGAACGCCATTCACATTCCACAGAGATATTCTTAGGGGACATTGAATATTTCTGACTGTTGAGATGCAAGTATCTGGATCAGTGAATTTTGATTTTGCATTGTGAGATACCTATCTCAGGCTGAGGTAGGCTCAGTCCGTCCAGGGTTTATCTACAAGAAATTTGTAGGTTGCCGGAACTTTATGGCAGGGGCTTGGCCTTGAGACCGAAAGGGGAGCGGGCGTGAGTGGGGTGGCCGTCTGTGTCTGGAAAAATGCTGCCACTGGAGTTCTGGGCGGGCGGTAATACCTGCTTGGTGTTGGTGGTCGGTGAAGAAAATGCTGACGCCTGGGTAGTTGAGTTTGATGATTTTCTTTTATTTACGAATGTTGTTATTTATTTTTAGCGCTATTTAATTGCTGGGTTTGAGTCAACTTCCCCGGGTAGACGCTTTTAGTTTAACTGCCCCCATTGATCCGCAGTCCGCGCTATTTAAAGCCGGAGCTTGGTTTTGGGGACTGCTGAGTCTGCAGTGTGAGTGGTTGTTTTGGGTGTGGGTTTTGGGGCTAAGGTCGGGTGAGTGGCTTTGCTGACTATGCAGCTGACCAAGTGTCGGAGTACCTAACGGAAATGGATCAGGGTTGTGTGTAGTACGACTAAATGGTGTTTATTTGAGGTGTTGTATCGGGGCCATGCTGATGGTTCGCTTATTTGGGGGCGTTGTATCGGGGCCATGCTGATGGTCCGTTACACCCCCGGGTGGAAAAAGGGTGCTGGGTGTGCCTGGGTTGTCCTCCGTTGCTCTTCTCCTAGTCCTGTCGGCGCCTCTTTGCGTTTGGGAGAAACCGAGTCTCTCGGGTTGTTGCCTGGATCACAGTGGTGCGGCGGCCCCACTGATCATCCTCCCGTTGCACCAGTTTGTGGTGCTGGTCTGGGACTCTGTCCCGGGCTTCGTCGTCCGTGTGGGGAGGGGATGACCCTGGCGTGGTGAAAGGCGAGTGGCTTGCCGGCTCTTCGTCGTCCGTGTGGGGAGGGATGGCTTTGGTGCGTTGTGCGGATAGTAGTCGTCCCAGTCCTCGGTGTCCTCGTAGTTCGGGTAGTAGTCCAGCTCCGGTGAGAGGGGTGGCCGTGGTGAATAGGACGGGGTTCTTGGTGCTGGTAACCCATCGTCGCTGGAGACCTCCTGGTGTATGGTGCGGTCATGGCGGCGGGCGGTGGCGACCACAGATTTTCCCGCGTGATTCGGTCGGTACGGCGGTGGTATAGATAGTCGTTGTCCGTATCTTCGTCGCTGGTACCGTCGACTGGTGATGCCTCTCTCGAGTCCTCCTGAAGCGGCCGTGCGTGCATACTCAGCACGTTGCCATTTCTTCTTCAGCACTTTCGGGCCGGTGCTGGTTGACGGGGCCGGATCTCGCTCGCTGGGGGTTTGGCCGGCCTCGGCGTCGTGGGGCGTCGTAGTGTTGGCTGGCTTGCGTGTCCGCCGTCGCACGCACAGCCAGCAGACGCTGACTCCCAGCGTCAGGGCATTGATCCCGGTGAGGAGGTGGGAGGTGGTGTGCCTCGTCGTCAGTTGCTCGATGTGCCGAAGATTCTCCAGGCTTAGTGCTCGTATGAAGGGCATGCTTAGTTTCTCCTCGTTCCCGGTGATGTTTAGTTTCACCATGGCGGAGACGGCTGCCTTCTTCCTGAGGCCCCTCGGGGATTCACGTACCAGGTCCCATTTAGAGAGACCCAATTCGCATAAGTGACGAGGTATGTCCCCGTGAGCGTCTGCGTGTCGCCGGCCTTGTCGGTGATAACCATAGTGGCCTCGTTGATAATCAGCGTGCCGTGGTCCACGATGGTGACGGTGTCCAGGTGTCCGGGCAGCGTACCGCAGTGTGCGACCGTTCCTGCTGCCAGCTGCTGGGCGCAGGTGGGGGTTTTCTGTTCCTTGCAGAATGTGGCTCCGATGGTTGTCTCGCAGTCTGTGAAACTGACCGCCCTGCCTCCACATTCGGCCACGGTGTTCCCTTTGCTGAAGTCCAGGATCGTGTGCTGGTGCTGGACGGGGAAGATCGTCATCTTTCGGCATACCATTGTGGGTTTAGGGAACTTGATCAGAAATGTGATCACGTCGCGACTCTGGAACACGCTTTCGATACCTCGAGCAGGTCCACCAGGCGGATGTTGTCCAGTCCTTGCTCGTTGAACTCCCTCGATGTCTGCGCCGTCCAGGAGGTTTGCGCTGATGACGTTTATTTTTGCCAGCGTCAGCGCGAGGATCAGGTTCTGCAAGTCGTCGATGACTATTCTGTTTTTGGCCAGAATCGTCTCGGCTAGCTGCACCCGCTCGGTGTCTCCTGACCGGACGAGGTTATTCATATAGTCCGTCAGCTCATTCAGTCGGGCCTGCATCCTAGAGTTTATTCCAATTTGCTTCGCTTCAGACTCGATGAGCTGCCCCTGCTTAAAGCGGAGCTGCTCCCAGTCGTTGAAGTCGGGAGTTCCGGCGATCACCTTGAGGGCGGTTCCCAGGATGTTTAGACTCCGGGCGCCCCTATGGTGTATTTCCAACGTTGCCACCAAGGTCCGGATGTGCTCGAGGTCCGTTGTGAGCACGGGAGCTATTCGCTCGGTGGAGAATAACTTGTGGCCCGTTCCACCTGGTCCACGTAGGCCACGTAGGACGTCAGGTTCGTCGTGTGCTGGAGATAACCATATTTCTCCCACAGGACCGCGTCGCCGTCAATGATGGGGATGTGGTTAGCATTGGAATAGTCGCTGATCTTTGCTGTCGATGGATGTGGTCGATGGATGGTGGCGGCTGTCCTGGGGACCAGGATTAGCAGGAGTAGCAGTGGCGTTAGTCTCTCTTGGCCTCCGCGCTGGCTGGATGATCGCTTGGTGCTGTGCATCTTGGTGTTGACAGTGATTGCTGATGGTTGATGGTTCTGGAGGTATGTTTGCCGTTGGAGATGGTTGAATATTGGTTGCCTATTGCTCTAGGTCCAGATTTATATACCGTCTCGCGGCGATCTTCTTTCTATTGACCTTCAATGTTTCGCGACTTGTTGGCATTTCCGTTGTCGCCAGCATTTCTATTCTGGGGCAGTGGGTCGGCGTGTCGCGGCGCTCTGGTAGTGGGTCAATGGTGGTGTGGCTTACGTTTGCTTCGTCAGCGGTATTCGGCATATTTTGGGCTGTGTCAGTAGTACTGTTGGCGTCTTTTGCCTCCTCAGCGGTATCGCTGTCCAACGTGTCGTGGTACTCTTTCAGGTCGTTGATATTTGCGACTTTCAGTTTCCGACTTCCGGGGTGTTGCAACTTGACGATATTTGTTGACGCAAAACCTTTTGACTTTGTATGGCCCATCATATTTTGGGGCCAATTTTGCAGCGAAACCGTCGGCTGCGTTGGAAAGGTGGTGTTGTCTGATCAGTACTTGTTGGGCCACAGTGGGGCGCCATTGTCGTCGGCGGAGATTGTAGTGCGGGATTGTTCTTGACTCCCCGCTGAATGTTATTCCGCACTATCGCGAATACTTCTTTGAGTCGAGTTGCCCTAGTGTGGGCTGTGTCCGGGGGGCTTCCTGTCCCTGGTGTGACTTCGTCGTAAAGTGCTCCAGGTAAGCGAGGTTCTCTCCCGTGTAGCAGGAATGCGGGGCTGAAACTAGTGGTTTCGGAGACGCTGGAGTTGATGGCCAGTGAAATCTCGGGTATCAGCTCATCCCATGTGTTTTGGTGGATCCTTCACAAATTGTGCAATTGTGGTCTTCACCGTCCGATTGGCCCGTTCCGTAGGGGTTTTCCTGGGGGCAGTACGGTGCGGGTGTGTTGCAGATCCACTCCGGCGGTTTGCAGAAACGTGCGAAACGAGCGGCTGGTGAACTTTGTTCCGTTGTCGCAGACAAATCGTTTTGGTACGCCGAAGGGACTTAGAATGCGTTCCCGAAAAGCTAGCTCTAGGGTAGCTGTGGTAGCTTTCTTAAGTGGCACTAGTTCGGTCCATTTCGATAAGGTGTCGAAAAATACCAGTAGCATGGTGTTTCCTCGTTTGGATCGGGGCAGTGGCCCTACGAAATCGGCGCATAGTGTGGCGAAAGGTTCCTCTGCCCTGCGGGTGAGCATCTTACCCACGGGCTTGCGCTGCAGTGCTTTGAACTTTTGACAGCTCAAGCAGCTGCGTACGTACTTCCTCACATCGCGGTATAGGCCGGGCCAATAATATCGCTGTGCAATCCGTGTGATGGTTTTCCGAACGCCGAGGTGACCTGCCGTGGGCTGATCATGGCATTCCTTGAGGACTCTTTGGCGTCGGTCCTTTTGGGACGCAGAGTTTCCATGACACGTAGTCGTGATCGTCGGCTCCGTGGCCCAGATGCCTGTAGAGTTCTCCATTCTCGAAGACGTAGTCTGGGTATTCATCGGGTTCGTCTTTTGTTTGTTGAATCCTTCGTGTGAGCCAGGGACAAGTTGTTGCGTCCTCTTTGATCCTGGCTAGCGTTTCCAAGGGTTGTCGAGACAGGGCGTCGGCGACTACGTTTTGTTTCCCTGCTCTATAGTGGACGTCGTACTGATACTGTTGGAGTTCGAGTGCCCATCTCGCTACTCTTCCGTAGGGGCTCTCCAGAGTATTCAACCATTTCAGCGCGAGATGGTCGGTTATAACGTCGAACCGGTATCCTTCTAGGTAGCAGCGTAGTTTTCGGATTGCCCAAATGACGGCGAGGCATTCCTTGTCTGTACACTTTCAAGCATGCAAAAAACGCAATAATAAATAAAAATATTATACTTAATGCGTGAATTCATTAAGCTTCCATTCTGCTTGTTTTTGTTGTATTCTGCTTTCCCATTATCCTACGAGGATCGGAACCTCGGGGTTCTTTTTGGGCAGGAGTGTAGGTAGCATCGTAGTTTTCGGATTGCCCAAATGACAGCAAGGCATTCCTTGTCGGTGGCGATCCTTCGGCCTGGTTCAAGCGTCGGCTGACATAGGCGATGACGCGTTTTCCTTCGATCTCTTTGCGTGAGTACGGCGCCTATGCCGAGGTTGCTCGCATCTGTTTGCAGTGAGAACTTTACGTAGAAATCGGGGCAAGCGAGTACAGTGAGTAGGTGGTAGGTGGTTCCTTTAGGTGGTCGAAGGACGCTTGTTGTTCGGCGGTCCATGTCCATGTTTGTCCTTTCTTGAGTAGCTGAGACATTGGTTGGACGACTGTAGCAAAGTTGGGAACGAATCTTCGGTACCAGGATGCCATTCCGATGTACTGCCGTAGTTCCTTTCAGGTTCGTGGGTGGCTTTGAGTTCTCTGACGGCAGCAATCTTGTCGGGGTCCGTGTGGATACCTTCTTCGCTGATCACGTGACCAAGATATTTAATCCGGCTTTGGAAAAGGTGCACTTTTCCGCGTTTATCCGCAGGTTCGCTTTCCGAAGGCGAGACAGGACTATCTCCAGGTTGTGTCGATGGTCCTCGAAGTCTCGTCCGACGACGACAATGTCGTCTAGATATGCGAATGCGTAGGGTTCCATGTCGGCACCAATCACGGTGTCAAGGGCCCGTTGGGATGTTGATGGTGCAGAATGTAGTCCGAAGGGCATCACTTTCCATTGATAAAGACCTCTGCCGGGGACCGTGAAGGCGGTGGCTTCTCTGCTTCCGTTGGCCATGGGTATTTGCCAGTATCCGTTCTTCAAATCGAGGGTGGTTATGAAGCGTGCGTTCTGTAGGCGTTCCAAGATGTAGTTGATCCTGGGCAGTGGGTACGCGTCAGGAATGGAGTGAGTGTTGAGTTGTCGATAGTCCACGCACATGCGCCATTTGCCGTTATTTTTACGTACGAGTACGATGGGGCGCTGTGTGGGCTTCGTGAGGGTTCGATGAGACCTTCTTGGATCAATTGGTCGACTTGCTCATCGATAATCCGCATCATGGCTGGGTTCTTTGGGTAGTACCTCTGTTTGATGGGTCGATTATCCCTCATGACGATGGTGTGCTCGGCGATGTCGGAGGTTCCGTGGAGATTATTGAACTTTGGAATTTCTACATCCAGAAATTCTTGGATCTGTGGTGCCATGTCCGGCGGCCAAGGCTCGGAGACTGGTTCTGAATCGTGTTCGGAGGGATCGTTGGTCTCGTGGTCCGTGGGCTGGCTTGGGTTTTCTGGGAGGACGGTGGTGTCGAACGCGCTGGGGGGTTCGATCTTACGTGAGTCGTCGCTTATGTGGGCGACGATCGGATTAGCGTTGGCTGTGGGTGGCCGTTTTGTCGCCTTTGAGGGTGTCCGTGGGTCCACCTTCTCCGTTGTGGGGCGAGTGCGTGCGTGTTTTGTGGCTGAGCTTAAACCTGGGCTTCCTGTGCCGAGCGCCGGGTTCAAGTTCGTTGGTGCCTGTCTCGTGTGAGAGATCCTTGTGGTGGGTTCGGGAAGCGTGTGCCCCGTAGTTTTCGGTGTTCCTGGGCTTCCTGTGTCGAGCGCCAGGTGCGTTTGTGCTTGTCTCCTGTGTGAGATCCTCGTGGTTTGTTTGGGATGTGTGTTCCCTGTGGTTGGCTTAGGACGCGGGTGCTCCGTAGTGGCCGTGGGATTCGTTTTCCCGTTTCCTTGGTTGCAGTTTACCGGTGCTTGTTGCGGATTCGTGTTTTCCGTTGTGGGCCGGTGTTTCGCTTGCGTTGCGGTTGGTTTCGGGTGTCGTATTCTTCGTTGCGGTATTGGGTGCCGTTTTCTTTGTGGTAGGTCGGGGACGTGTGCTCGCTGTGGTTGGCTTAGGTTTCTTGTCGCTTGTTTCGGTGTCTTGGACGTGGTTGGTCAGAACTGACGGTGGCGTTGGCGAGGGGCGGTGATCTCGTTGTTTTAGCAGCGTGGTGCCGCATTGGATCGTTGTTTCGATGGCACATAAGAAGTCCATGCCGACAATAACTTGCTCGAACATGTTTGGTAGGACCAGGAGTGGGATTTGGACCTCTCGTTGATCCAGCTTGATGGGCGCCAGTAGAACTTGTGTGATCTCTCTGACTGAGCCGTCAGCCAGGACGTATGCGGACGCATGCATCTTCAGGTTGGAGTTGTTGTTCAGTTGTCGGGCCAGGTTGGCGTTGACGAAACTTCGGGATGCCCCGGTGTCGATAGTGGCCTCTGTTGTTTGTCCCCCCTATAGTCCCCATCGCCACTATCCGGCCGTCGTTCATTGGTAGTGGGTGGCTTAGTTGCGGGTCTGGGGAGGCGTCGTTGTCGGCTGATCCCGTGTCAGTCGAAGACGCGTGTCGTTTCCCGACGTGGCATGGCGGCAGCAGTCGATGGTCCGAGTGCCGCGTTTCCCACACTCCCAGCAGAGTTTGTTGGGTTTGACGGCTGTCTCCGGGATGTGTCCGCTGAGTCCCACTGTGGTCTCCGAACTGGCGTCCGGTAGGAGTCACCTGCTCTTTGGTCTGGGCGCCTTGCCGGCCTGGTGTCTCTTGGTGGGCTTCGGATGGGCGCGGGGGTTCTCTCCTGTTCCCGCTCGTGAATGATTTCGTACTCCGCGGCCAGCCGTGTCAGATGTGACAAGCTTTCCAATTCGTCTCGTCGCACGTATAGCTGGATTCCTGGCAAAGCGTTGTCGTATATTCTGTACAGCTGCTTAACCGGATCGTACCCGGCATGGTGCATGAGAAGCCGGATCTCGATGAGGTAATCTTTGAATGGTTCTCTCATCGCTTGCTTGCGGCCCTGGATCTGGTCGTCCAGTTGTTCGAAATACCGTGCTGGCAGGAAATAAGACAGAAACTCCTGGCGGAAGTATCCCCAGGAGCTACACTGTAGTTGGCTGGTACGGTACCAACGGCTAGCTCGGTCGGTGAGTAGCTCGGCCATGGCCCGAGGCAGCTGGTTGGTGTCCACTCCATACGAGCTTGCGCGTTCCTCGAGTAGTTCCAGAAACGATATTGGGTCATTCTCCCCGCTGAACTGGATGCCCCATCCGCGGATGCGTTCCGCTGTGCGTGCGATGTGGTTGTAGTCGGGCCCGTCTGTGGGTGCGTCGATTACTGGTACAACCCTCTGTGTGGGCGAGCGGCAAGTTTCCGTGGTCGGTGGCCTGGGGAAATCGGCGGCCGTGATGACTGGTGGTCGGGGCTGGTCCTCAGTGACTGTGGGGATTTGTAAGCTGGCTTTTGGGTCCTGCTTCTGGGTGCCTGATGGTCCCGGGGTGGTGGGCAGCGGGGACTTGGAGCGTCCGGCTAGTCTTGCGTATTTTTGCTCAAGTTCTGCCAGGCGAACCCAACTACCTGGCGGGAGTGGTCCGGCGACTAGTATGGCAAAGTTCCTCCGCATCTCGTCGACAGTTCCTTCACTACTGAAACCAAATTCCTTGGCGAAAGCCTCCAGATCCTCTCGACCGCGCTTGTAGATCCAGCCGATGCTGACGCCCGGATTGGTGGTTTTCTCTCCGGCGTGGAGTTCGCTGCCTGTGGCCTCTTCGTGGGATTCCATGGTGTTTTGTGTTGCTTCTGGGGTGTTTTTGGTCACTTGATCACTGTTTTTCGGTACTCGCGCACTGTGTATACTTTCTCGGTGGCACTCGCGACTGGATTTGTGTGTTTAGTTCCTAGCTCTTTTTCTTTCTCGGTGGCCGTGGGTCTAGTCCACGTATCCCCGTGTTAAGGTTTTCTCTTTAAGTTTCCTTAAAGTTGCCAGAAAGTCGGCTTTGAAATCTCCTTAAAGTTGCCAGTCAAGTCCCTGCTCGGGCGCCTATCTGTGAGATACCTATCTCAGGCTGAGGTAGGCTCAGTCCGTCCAGGGTTTATCTACAAGAAATTTGTAGGTTGCCGGAACTTTATGGCAGGGGCTTGGCCTTGAGACCGAAGTGGGGGAGCGGGCGTGAGTGGGGTGGCCGTCTGTGTCTGGAAAAATGCTGCCACTGGAGTTCTGGGCGGGCGGTAATACCTGCTTGGTGTTGGTGGTCGGTGAAGAAAATGCTGACGCCTGGGTAGTTGAGTTTGATGATTTTCTTTTATTTACGAATGTTGTTATTTATTTTTAGCGCTATTTAATTGCTGGGTTTGAGTCAACTTCCCCGGTAGACGCTTTTAGTTTAACTGCCCCCATTGATCCGCAGTCCGCGCTATTTAAAGCCGGAGCTTGGTTTGGGGGGACTGCTGAGTCTGCAGTGTGAGTGGTTGTTTTGGGTGTGGGTTTTGGGGCTAAGGTCGGGTGAGTGGCTTTTGCTGACTATGCAGCTGACCAAGTGTCGGAGTACCTAACGTGGAAATCAAAAATCATAAGATTTGGAATTTTGATTTTCATGAATGACATAAACTCCACCATACTTTGTTGCAGAGTAAATATCATAGCTTCAATAGGGCTATGCGACTTTTTTTATGGACTGCTGAAAGTTTACGGTATTCAGCTGGGTTGGCTTTTCAAGTCCTGTTTTTAAGGCATACTTGTTACGCGTTGAATACGGCTTTTCAACTATATGTAGACTGGAGAGCCTCTACAGTTTGGTGTGTGGTTTCATCCGCAGCTTTAACATTTTTTGGTATTTCGATTATCCTTATTGGCCGTGCAGGGAACTGAGTTGCGGCAGTCTCCAAAAGCTACGCAAACTGAGCGTAAAGTACACCGTTTGTACAGTTTTTCTAGAGGTATTCTATGTTGCAGAAGGAGCTGGAGTTTATATATAATAAGACCACCCTTCGTTTGTTTTCGAAGTTCTGATGTCTGGTTCGAGCTCGACCTTAAGGAGGCGTTGCGGCTTTTTGTTCTTTTGTTCAAAATAAAAGCACCCGTCTTTATGCTCTTAAGTACCAGTTGCAGGCCCTTGCTGCTTTTTAGTTGGTAGATGTAGTAGTTTTTTTGTTGTCATTTAGATATTTGGACACTACTCGGAATTGATCTTCAGTTATTGTTTGAAGTTTGGTTTCATAGATGTTTTTCTTGGAATGACATAAAACTGTAATTTTTAATAAGCCAATATTCTTAGTTTACTAGCGTGCTGGAGCTCTTCTGCCGGATGTATATGGGTAGGTCCTTGGCTTTGTAATGGTACCTTCTGAAGATTTGGTAAGTTGATGTTATTATGTTGTAATAACATTCTGTGCTTTGGTAGAGGGGAGTCTCAGTAATGTCATTGGAAATCCTGCAGATAAACCTCCAACATTCACATAGTCAAGAGTGGAGCCGATATAGTCCGCGTTCAGGAGCCCTGGATACTCGGAAACAGAGTCTCCGATGTGTGGACGCCAGACAATAACATATACGTAGCTGATAACGTGGCAAAAGAGAGTTGCACTTATTTTTCCTCCCATCTATTATTAATTAATACCACTCATCATCAAGCATCGCAAACCAAGAGACCCCCTCCTCACGCGCCGCTGTCAGTGGGGGAGAACCGACATAAATGAACGGGGTAAGTGCGTCTTTAGTTTTATACTGACAACTCATAAGGTCAATTTAAGCCGGGAAAATGATCGAGAGCTTATCATCAACTAGAAAGAACGAACGGAGTCGCTGTAAACGCGACTCTACTTTTATACCCGTACTCAGTCAGTACACATGTGATTTATGTGGAATTTTCAAATGTTTTATCAGTTTTTACATTTTACATTTGTTTGCTACATCTGTCATCTATATTTACATCAGTTCTCACAACAACACACGTACACTGCACGAGGCAGAGTCTGTGAGCGTGAGTGTGAGTGTGAGCGAATCAGTTGCGACAATCAGCGACAGACAGACACAGACATGGCTATTGATGCTGATCAAGAATATGCTTTATAGGGTCGGAAATTATTCCTTCTCTATGTTACACACATCCACTTTTACCACAAATACAATACACCCTTTTACTCTTCGAGTACGGGTATACAAATAGCAGGGACCCACCTGAATCTCACACTTGCCTCTCTTCAGATACACAGGAACATAGTATACTGGAGGGTCCTTGAAGAACACTGCTTTTCAGACCACAGGTACGTGGAAAATGTATTCTTCTTCTCCTTTATGTATCCAATCAAATTCTGGAACCTCGGACATTCTCTTGGACCGAATTTTCTCTGAGTTTCCACGGGTAGGACATCTCATTGACGGCCAATATCGGCCTGGTCAGGACTTATAACGACGCCTGCAAAGTGGTGCTCGATAAATCCTGCCTCCCTAGTAAAACTGGAGTCCGGAAGAAACCTGAAACCTGAACTCAAAAACTGGGGGAACTCCGGGAAGCCTTCCGGTGACTCTTCAACACAGCCAAAGCTCAAAATGTTGAACAGAACTAGTCGGAATACAAGATCGGTCTGTCAACCTTATACAGCAACTCCGAAACTTCGCGCATACGCAAAGTACTCTAAGATTCATCTACAACTTTGGATTACCCGCAAAAAGCCAAACTTGTACGACGTCTCCTCAACACACACTTCACAGTTTGCGCTGTAAACTCACCAAACTACAGCGCACCTCCTTCGGTTGCCTCAAATTCCATTTTTGACCTTTTAAGCCAGGCAAATATATCCTGGGCAATTAAATGCTTCAAGTCCTACATATCGCAGCCCACGCTGGACAATGAGCTATAATCGGGCTGAAATGGGTTTACAAAAATTTTCGCATACGGATAATTCCTGGAAAAATGCCTTTCGAATAAAATGGTTTCTGTACCCAAGGCAGGAACGGCTTTTAGGGCTGCTTCTCAGGGCAAATATATTGCCCAACAACAAATTTAAATTTTCCCTACATTGCAATGCACCCGTTCTCGAAGAGTAAAAGATATATTGTATTTGTGAAAAAAGTGGATGTGTGTAACACAGAGAATAAAGCGTCTCCGACCCCAGAAAGTATATATATTCTTGATCAGCATCAATATCCGAGTTGATATAGCCATGTCTGTCTGTCTGCCCGTCCGTCCGTCTGTGAAAAACTCCGATTCAAAAACTAGAAAAACTAGAACAAATTCGAGTGCGTTTCTATTATTTTTCCGACAAAAAAACGAGGACACACAGCTAATAATTGTTAAGAAATAAGGCCAAAAGGGAATCCAAAATAAGGCACTGTTATCCTGAAACCAAGACTAGTTGTTTTCATGCAAACAATTTGATTCAAAACTTAAATATTTGGAAACGATCGGAAACGTCAGAAACTATTCCTGCTCGGTGTTACACACATCCACTTTTACCACAAATACAATACACCCTTTTAATCTTCGAGAACGGGTATACTATTATACACTATTACCGTCCCACGACAGCTCAGAGTCTTGAATCACTTAAATTTAGAATATGCAATATTGCGTCCTCTTATTTGACCAGCAATACATCGAATGAACCAAGTTTTTGACCAGCTGTGAAATTCTTTTCTCTGGCGAAAAACGAGTTAGTACGGCGAATTTTTTTGAGAAGTAATGTAGAGGTAAATGACAGATGTAGCTAAACAATGAACAGTTATAAAATATTTTAAAATTCCACATGAATTATAACCGCATATATGTATATACTGACTCAGTACGGATCCGAGGATCAGAGAAAGCTGCCAGTTGTGCAAAAGGTTTGTCTGGTTTGGCTAGCTGGTTTGTCGCGAAGCCGCCTTGGCGGTCAGGGCTAGTCCAGTTCCTCGCAGTAGCCACCTCCGAACTTAGCTTTTCATTTTTTTTCATCCGCGTCGGCAGTGTCTGTCATTGAGTGGGAGTTGCTGGCTGCAGCTCAAATGAACGAGGGATATATGTGGATGGAAGTGTACGCGCGCCCATACTTGCCTGTGGACGCTATCTCCAGCACACGAACTCGGGTGCTGGTCCGCGCAGACCAGGTCAAAAGCCAAGGGAGTCGATAGACGCATTGCAAAGCAATTTGTTTTGATTAAATATATTGGTGGTATCTCACCAAGCGCACACATCTGGCCGCACACACAAAGCTCCGGGGAGAGTTTTTTCGTTCTCTCTCCGACTTAAGATGGTTGGCGACGGAGTTGACGCGGGCGCAACGGAGTTGTCATCACCGCGAGTATGCATACAAGTTGGCGATAGCCTACTCATCGTAGGTGTGTCCCACGATAGATGGCGCTGCCATCTATGTAGTACATTGGAAGGCTAGCGCCGCCAGGTGGGGCTGCATCGTATACCATAGAAGTAGGTCACGACTTCTCGATCCCATATCGCATAATTTTGGGGAAACACTACGTGGCAGAAGAGACCTGGTACACAATGGGTTCCGGATCTGACCCCCTGCCAACCCCACCAGGCTACGGCGGCGTACCACCAAACTGGGCTCTGGCGCCCAAGGGGCGGTATAACTCCCAGCGACTAACGTCTGGAAGAATTGCCGACCACCGCTGTATTCCCAGTCCAGCCAAAATAGTGGTCCCTCTGGGGTCATCCGATGGAATCGAGTGCCATGGTACTATTCGACCCGTAACACGGAGACCTGCAAAGTTTTACGTATGACCCACTGGAACACCCCCTTACGTACATTGGACTTTGGGCTCACGGTGTTGGCATTCTACGACCTGACTAGGTGGGCTGAACCCCTACTGAAATGGCTCACAGACTAATGTGCCCACCGCCTCCGGTCCATTAAAACCCTGGCAGGTCTCGAGAACGCTTCCTGGTCGTCCCCACTTGTAACGGACCATGGACCATGGTCCTATACAAAACCCCCTACACATACACCCGTTAGCAAACTAAGATACACATACACCCAATAACAGACTAAGACTCACTCCTAAGCAACCCAATTACCAATTACAATTAGGGTCAACCCGGCCCAATACACTGCTCAATTTCCGCGATGCTATTTCAGCAAAAGCGCGCCCCCAAATCCCAGCCACTAGGTCCGCTGCATAGTCAGCAAAACTCACCCA
This sequence comes from Drosophila bifasciata, assembly GCA_009664405.1. NCBI lineage: Eukaryota > Metazoa > Arthropoda > Insecta > Diptera > Drosophilidae > Drosophila > Drosophila bifasciata. The sequence goes on from CM019043.1 coordinate 21,878,970, forward strand.
AAACCTATCCACACCTCGACCCAAAACCCATTCCCACACAGTAACCACACCCCAAGACAGAAATGCGGACTCAGCGGCCCCACACACCAGGTGCCGGCTTTAAATAGCGCGTGCCACTGATCAATCGGGGCAGTTCACCCAACGTCGATCACACCGTTGGGCAGTCTATCAGCCAACAGTACCGGAGTTCACCCAACGTCGATCACACCGTTGGGCAGTCTATCAGCCAACAGTACCGGCAGTACGAATCCTGGACGGACTGAGCCTACCTCAACCTGAGATAGGTCCTCACAAGTGTCGCCCGAGCAGGGACTTTCTGGCAACTTTAAGGAAATTTCAAAGCCGACTTTTCGGCAACTTTAAGGCCAGTTCAAGGAAAAACCTTGATACGGGGCTACGTGGATTAAAGATCCACGGCCGCCAAAAGACAGAGAAATAGAGCCAATAACAAAACACACAAATCCAGTCGCGAGTGCCACCGTGAAAGTATACGCAGTGCCCGAGTACCGAAAAACAGTGATCAAGTGCCCAAAGAAACAACACAAGCACCATGGCATCCCACGAAGAGGACTCAGGCAGCGAAATCCACACCGGAGAGAAAACCCCAATCCAGGCGTCAGTATCGGCTGGATTTACAAGTGCCGTCGAGAGGATCTGGAAGCCTTCGCCAAGGAATTTGATTCAGCAGTGAAGGGACTGTCGACGAGATGCGTAGGAACTTTGCCATACTAGTCGCAGGGCCACCCCGCCGAGTAGTTGGGTTCGCTTGGCGGAACTTGAGCGACAATACGCCAAACTAGCCGGACGCTCCAAGTCCCCGCTGCCCACCACCCCGGGACCATCAGGCACCCAGAAGCAGGATTCTCATAATCGCTGAGAACGAGCACCGACCACCAGTCGTCACGGCCGCCGATTTCCCCAGGCCGACAACCACGGAAACTTGCCGCTCGCCCACGCAGAGAATTGTGCCAGCGATCGACGCACACATATACGGGCCCGACTACAACCACATCGAGAACACAGTGTTATATCTGTTATATCAACACAGTTTAATCCTTGACTCCAAACTCTCCTGGAAGAAAAACACGGAGGAAAGGAAGAAAAAGGCAATGTCTGCTTTCTATAATTGTAGGAAGACCTTTGTACATCATGGGGATTACAACCGCACATCATCCATTGGATGTATACAGCGGTAATAAGATCCATTCTGACGTACGGAAGCTTGGTGTGGTAGGAAGCGGCCAAAACCAAATCCCACCTAGAGAACCTAGCTCCAACGGACAGAATGCCATGGGGTCCCCGGATCTCTCAAATCAACCCCACAGGCTGCTCTGGACACCATGCTAGACCTGGAACCCATAGACCTCCACCTTAAGTGCAAGGCCGAGACAAGTGCCGTGAGGCTTTGACCACTGTGTCTCGGAGTTTTCATGGAAAATAAACTTTCAAGGACGCTGCCCTTGGGCAGAACGTGCTGTCCATCTTCACTGACGGGTCAAAGACAGCCGAAGGGACAGGAGCTGGAATATTATCTGAAGAATTAGCAACCAACATATCCCTAAGGCTACCAGACTGGTGCAGTGTATTCGTGGCGGAGATATACGCAGTATGGCAAGCGGAAAAGTTGGAATACACCTTGGAGACACCTCCGAAGAACATAACAATCAGCGTTGACAATCAAGTTTCTATCAAATCCCTGGTATCTTGCAAGACCACGAGCAGACTCGTCAGCGACATACGAAGGCACTACGAGACATCATCGCGCATATTATGGGCCGAGCAAGAACGAGATCAGACAGGCGGTGCAATAGAACACCTAACTGTGAGATCTCACGCTCGCTCTGGCCCCACTATGACCCTAAACGCACACCAAGACTCTCCTAGGCTTCAGGGAGAGTCAGGTGCGAATACTGACGGGAGTTATAACGGGGCCACAAGGCCACTAGATACAGACTGCCCCACCATGACTTCTGCCGCAGCTGAAGGGACGAGGACGAAATAGAGAGCAGCCAGCACCACCGAATACTCGGCAGCGCCTTTCACGAGGACCTGGACAGCCTGGCAAACATTCCTCTAGAGAAACTGATGCTTTTTATTGAGGCCTCGGGATGGTTCGCAAAACCTCCCTAGGCACCGGAAAACATCCCGAATGTGGGCATCCCAATGGGCAGATTTGCTTCCGAGTGACCTCGACTTCGGTGGAGCAGCTCTAGAAACCTAACCTAACCTATAATTATTCTAGCTTAGTCTAGGTGTACCGCAGGTTCTTATGTGGAGAGAGAAGGGTATCTTATGCACTAACGAATGAAGCGAGCCATGGCTTCCATGGTTCGTTACAGGATCGATTCAGAAATAACGGGCAATGCTCGCCTAAAATCAGCTGCGAAAAAAAACATAGGGCGCTTTCATAAGGTTGAACGTTGTCTCGCAAATCTCGACCCAACTGGACCAGCCGATGGGTCGACCCACCCTGTGGTCGGCTCACTTGTATTATCCCGTGGTTCCGCTCACTTCGCCTAGCGCATGTGTCGGAGCACAAATGTATATGTCAATAAAAAATTATTTTTATTTAATTCAGTCGCTATATTATTATTCAGATTAATTGAAAGATAAGTTATTTATCTTATTGACATATCATTTCATTTCATTCATTAACTTTGATGTGAAAACCTAATTAAATGAACAAACTTTCTCTTTTTCGGTGTAACGCTACAGTCAGTAGTACATAAGATTCACTACTCCCTTCAACCTAAGAACAAATACCTAACATGCGTCGCCAGAATAGTAAGAATAGAGGAACCCTCGCCCCATTCGCAATGTGACACTCGTGTTCGTGTTCGTCCAATCAACTGCTGTACTGACGGAGTGGTCGGAGGAAATTGATCAGTTTGGGGGGCCATGAGGTAGTTAGCACTTTTAAGTCCAGCAGAGAAGACTTTTTTGAGCCTCGAGACTTAACTAGCAGTTGTTAACTGAGAACTGAGTGTCCACGGATAAGAGCTGATCATATTGCTTCTTAAAACCCATGATAAAAAAGGTTCTGTTCGATCTCCAGCCACACCGTACTGTTAGTGTTTCAGCTACGCAGAGAGTTGCCTGCGCTCTCACTCTCTCGCTTTATATAAACGGTCTGCTTTTGTTGCGTTGCTAACCGGGAATAAATGCATACATCAAGGAACCCTCGACTTATTATTCTTAGCTTCGTTCCCCTCATCTTTGTAATCACCACCTGGTGCGCCTTCCTAGAAACATTGGTCCCTCGAGTCTGATCTTTGCCTTCTAAATAAGTAGTTTTCCACCAGAAAGCATCGGCGTATCACTTCTACACGGCGATTCTAAGATAAGAATTTCTTCGCCCTCGAATTAGAGCGAATCATTCACGATTTGTCTTCCATATCCCTCGTCCCGCGATATATGTATATATGTACATATATCTCTATCTCTATATATCTCTATATTCCTGTATATACATTCGGCAACTTCCAGTAAATTTTCCTTCTTTTCGACACCGCCATTGTTCGAAGCAGCAGCATTTAATAGCTCTTAAGATAGTTTCATATGTTGTTTTCGTAAATCATCTCCTAAAACTCTTTTTAAATTATGTATTTTCGCGCTCATCTAAATAGCGCTCTCAGTACGTACACGCACACACCGCTCTATACCCGCTCTACTGCTTGTATTGCAGTGCATCGCCCTTTTTGCGGTTCAGTCAAATTTACTTTAAAACGCATCGCATCGCGCCTCACGTAATATCAAGCGCGAACCGTTAGAATTGTCTTTTTGCTATAGTGCGCCCTTAACACAATTGTACCGCTAACACACCGAATCGTAGTTCCCGGCCACGGCACATCGAACAATAAAAATCGTCCCAAAATTCAAAAAGGAGACCATTTGTTTTTAAATGTGGAGTCAGAGTTGCCGCAAAAGCTCAGCAGCTTCCAACATTTTGGTGACCCCCACGTAATATCCGTAGACTTATAGTGCGTTAAAAATAGTTAAACCATTTAAATAAACCATTTTTGAAGGTTTAAAGTGACATATTGTGAGAAAGGTAGCGAACCAAAAGTCGTTGTGACCGACCGTAACAGTTCTAGCGGCCCGCTATTCGTTTCTCTTTCACCGTCTGCCTACGCAACGCGCTGTCGAACCCGTCTGCATAAAGTTCTAAGCGTGGTCCGTAAGTTTTCTTCGCCTCCTCTTTGGTCAGCGAGCTCTAATAAGCGAGATCTCTCTGGAATTCGAACTCGAAATCAGAGTACTTCTCGAGCGTTCTCTCTTGTGCACTTTTGTTGGTCGTCGTTTCGTCGCTTTACCGGTGCATACCTTTCGCACATCGCAATTGCCGAAAATAGTGGGCGCACAAACGGTTGAAATCGTCTCTCTTTAACTGTGATCGACTAGCACACTCCGCGTCAACAGTCAATAGCCGGAAATATGGGAAAGAGGAAATATAGCAGGAAAAGTGTTTCGTTCGCTATGGGCAACGAAAGTGATTCAGTGGCATTTGGCGCTGCTCCATCTGGCGAAAGCTTTAGTGTGAACGCAGCCATCACCCAATTCCCGGCTTCTCGTATTTCCTTCATGAGGCTGAAGCCTAGCGCTATTTTCGACAGCGTCGTATACGCACAGAAATGGATAGTGATAAGCTGCGACAAATGGATAAATACGATTTGCGAGGACTGGTTTCGCTAACGGAATCACTAACGGAGATGAAGGCTAATTTTTTTGTGGCACTCACCAGTTTGGAGGAAGTGGATTTTGAGTCGATGTCCAGTGAAGTTCTGACCAAATTCGACTCGTCTATATTGTCGTTGAGGTCCATTCTTCAGCGCGAGCTTGGAAGTCGTTCGAGTAGCGGGCATTATTCATCATTTAATGCCAACTCTAGTGGAACGCCGTCAATTGTCGTCATGTCCAATCGATCCCGATTACATCATCTAAAGCTGCCCATATTCTTCTCAATGTTTACCACGGTTATTGACAAGGAGTCTGAGAAGCTATCGAGAAGCTGCAATATCTACGTTCCTGCTTGAGTGGCGCGGCCCTGAATACCATCAGCTCCTTTGAGATAAATGAAGCTAATTATATCGTAGCACTAGACATTTTAAAGCGACGCTTTGATAATAAACGTTTCATTTTTCAGGCACACATCATAGGAATATTTGGGTTGGAAAGGGCTGACGCTTCTGTGGGCAGGCCGATAGAGTCACCTCGCATATTCGTTCAATGCAATGTATCATCTGCTGCAGATCCAGAACTCGTCTTGTGGAACACAACATGGCTGACTTACCAAAGGATCAAGTACAAGATTCGCCTGCATTCAGCGTGACTGGAATTGACTACTGCGGTACCTTCTACCTGGTCGAAATAAATATTGGGACACTCACTTATCATAGATATTTTTCAAAAAATTTTTAAGAAATGGTAAGCATTTGTAACGACCCACAAATTTGTTTGAATGTATCTGCATATCAAGAAAGTAACGGCAAGTTCAAAGTTTATATTTTGTATTTGGGGACTTTTTCCTGACCAGTTTTTGTGAGACGTGTTTTTTTTTCTAGTACGAAATAATTATTGGTACAACATCAGGAAAGTGGTGCTAATTGACTGTGTATTCAAGGTTTTCGTAGTTAAAAGGTGAGTATTTTATTCCTTTTAGCTGTGAACAAGTAAATTTAATAATCGAAGGCTAAATAAAAGTTCATTTAATACAGTTCCACACGTAAATAAAGTAAAAATGGGTAATGGAGTAAAGTTGTCGGAGAATATGCAAAAACTATCCTTAATCTGCACAGGAAGGGAAAAACATTCGCGAAATAGCCAATATAGCGGAAATAAGCAAGAATACTGTCAAAAATTTAAAAAAAAACGTCAGGATATAATAAAACAGTAGAAACCGGCCGACCTTGCTTAGTGTCTGATCGAACAAAACGACAAATAATTAATTTGGCTTTAAATACAGCGACTAGTTCACGGGATATTACGGCTAAACTGTCTCTTGACATCAGCACCCGTCGTATTCAGCAAATTTTAAGTTCAGATAGTAACATTAAGTATGAAACGAGAGAGAACATACGGAGTCGCTTCGAACGCGACTCTACTTTATACCCGTACTCAGTGATTTACGTGGAATTTTAAAATGTTTTATCATTTTTTACATTTTACATTTTTTTGCTACATCTGTCATCGACATCTACATCAGTTCTCACAACAACACACGTACACTGCACGAGGCAGCATGTTTGAGCGTGAGTGTGTGTGTGAGAGAATCTGCTTCGACAATCAACCCCAATAAATGACTTACGCAGCAATCGGGCGAGGGGAAACACTAACGGCGGGGAAACACTAACGGCGGGGAAACACTGAATGAACGAAAATTCATTTGATCATTGTGGCTACAATAATTATCCGATCTGAACCAAATTCGGGAATCTGGTAGATATGATCATTTCCTATGATACTGCATTTTTTTTTTTTTCTATCTTCAAAATTGTGGATTTTCGTCTTTTTGTGGGGGCGGAAGGGGCGGGGCGAAATTTTGAAATACACTTGTTCAGGTTTGGTATCACAGGAGTCTTGGCCAAAAGTTTGGTTGCTCTAGCTCTTATAGTCTCTGAGATCCAGGCTACACAAAATACAAAAAACCAAATCGACTCGATTTTGTGTGAGTGCGAAAGGGATGGAGCGAAGTTTTTGCGTATGTTTTTGTCTATTGTGGCTATATTAATGATCCGATCCGATTCAGATTTGGGCCCCTGATAGATATGGTCGTTCTCTATGATTCATATGATGCATTTTTCGTTTTCTGCTATCTTCAAAATTGTGGACGCCACAGATGTGCGCCCTTTGTGGGGCGGAAGTGGGCGGGGCGAAATTTTGAAACTTTTTTCTAGGAGGAGAAAACACATCAGTCTGGAAAAAATTTGGTTTGCTCTATCTCTTTTAGCCTTCGAGCAATGGGCGACGAACAAGACGGACAGACGGACGGACAGACAGGGCTATATCGACTCGGCTATTGATGCTGATCAAGAATATATATACTTTATATGGTCGGAAATTACTCCTTTCTATGTTACACACATCCACTTTTTAGCACAAATACAATATACCCGTTTACTCTTCGAGTACGGGTATAAAAATGGTACGCAAACCTATGCTTCTGCCAAGGAAAAGCAGCTCGTCTGAATTAGCAAAAGTACAAATTTTGGACATGTGAATGGGAGAAAGTTATCTTCAGTGACGAAAAAAAGTTCAACTTGGATGGTCCTGATGTACTGGAGAAGATATACGCCGTGAACGCAATTTCGCAATTTTGGGGCGGCTCGCTCAGGTATGGGCTGCATTTGGACACCCCGGAAGATCCCCTGTATGTTTTGTATCATCTCGAATGAATTCTCAGCTGTACATAAGCCTCATAGTCGACGTATTAATACCGTTTAGCGAAACATATCGGGATAAAAAGTTGATTTTTCAACAGGATAACGCTGCATTCCACGTATCCAAAACCACAAAACAGTTCTTTTAAGGACCGAAAAATAGATCTTTTGGGGTGGCCTGCATGTGTTCCCCGATTTAAACCCAATCGAGAATGTTTCGTAAATACTGTCCAGCAAAGTTAATAGCAATAGGCGACAATTTGAAAATGTGGTGCAGCTCAAAAGCCAATTATCGAAGAAAGTGCCAAAATCAACGAAAAAACGCTCCAAAATTTAATTCTATCAATGCCTAATCGCTTGGCTGAAGTTATTTCAAAGCGTGAAGGCAATACCCACTATTAAGTAAGAAAACAAATTTAATTTTTCTAATTTTGGAATTTTAAAAAATTATTTGTATTTTAGTGTACCAATAATTATTTCAAGGCAGCAAAAAAATAAGGACCTGAATTTTCTCGAAAAGGATCAGATATTTACAAAAAATTTATTTTATTTCAATGCATTTTCTCTTTATACTTGCGAATAAAATTTAAAAAAAATAATAGATAAGCAAATACGATTTACTTTTAAAGAAAAATTGAGTGTCCCAATATTTATTTCGACCAGGTATTACAAGCCAGATGGGCTTGGGCGCTCGCTGCCATGCGCGGCATTCCCCGATGCATTTGGTCGGACAATGCCACCAATTTTGTGGGCGTAAGAAACGAGTTGGAGGACCTTCGGCGGCTGCTTTTGAGCGAGAAGCATCGTGATGACGTTCACAATCATTGCATAAACAATGGTTTCGACTGGAGAAACCATTTATACCACCTCGTTCGCCCCACTTCGGGGGCTTATGGGAGGCAGCAGTGAAGACGGCCAAGAAACACTTCTATCGCTCGTTGGCAACGTGTCGCCTGTGCCCAGCAGATCTTTGCAAGCGTTGGAGTACTTGACTCTGCTCCAAATCCGTGCCAAATGGCGCACACCAAAACCATCGATCCAAGTCAACGACGTCGTCTGTATCAAGGACGAAAACTTGCCGCCGTTGAAATGGCCCTTAGCACGGGTATTCGAGGTCATCGCTGGAGCTGATGGGGCTGTGCGAGTTGCCATCTGGGACCACTCGTCGAGCTGTCAACAAGCTGTGCGTCCTTTGCCACCTTTGATAGCTCTTAAAATAGTTTCATATATTCTTTCCGTACATCGTCTCCTACAACTCTCTTAATTTAGGTATTGTCGCGCTCATCTAAATCGCGCTATCAGTGCATACCCGAACACACCTACATACATATTTACCCGCTCTACTGCTTATGTTGCAGTGCATCGCCCTTTTTGCGGCCAGTCAAATTTACTCTCGCACGCATCGCATCGCGTCTCAGCTTTTTCTTTTGCCTTTAACACAATTGTACCGCTAACGCACCGAATCGTAGTTCACGGCCACGGCCCATCGAACAATAAACATCGTATTAAAATTAACGAGAAAGAACGTACGGGGTCGCTGTGAACGCGATTCTACTTTTATACCCGTACTCAGTCAGTACACATGTGATTTACATATGTGGAATTTTCAAAAGTTTAATCAGTTTTTACATTTTACATTTTTGGCTACATCTTTCATCTACATCTACATCACTTCTCACAACAACACACGTAGACTACACGAGGCAGAATATGTGAGCGAGAGAGAGAATCTGTAGCGACTATCATATGGTCACATTCTCTACGATACTGCATTTTTTTTTTTTTTTCATTTATCTTCAAAATTGATATGGATTTTCGTCATTTGCATTTTTGGGGGCGGAAGGGGGCGGGCCGAAAATTTGAAATACACTTGTCTTGGTTTGGTATCACAGGAGTGTGGAGAGAAAGTTTGGGTGCTCTAGCTCTTATAGTCTCTGAGATCCAGGCGACACAAAATACAAAAAACCATATCGACTCGTTTTTGTGTGAGTGCGAGCGAGAGACAACGATTTGTTTCGAAATGGTTTTCTCCATTGTGGCTATATTAATGTTCCGATCCGATTTAGATTTGGGCCTCTAATAGATATGGTCTTTTTCTATGGTTCTGCATTTTTAGTTTTCTGTTATATTCAAAATTGTGGACGCCACAGATGTGCGCCCTTTTGTGTATTTCAAAATTTCGCCACGCCCCTTTCGCCCCCCCATCACAGATGCAGCAAAAAAATATAAAATGTAAAAACTGATCAAATATTCGAAAATTCCATATAAATCATACCGACGAAGTACGGGTATAAAAGTAGTGTCGCGTTAACGGCGACACCACACGTTCTTTCTCGTTTCTATCTTTACAATTTAGGACTTAACGCCGTTTTTTGTGTGGTGAAAGGAGGCGGGGGGAAATTTTAAATACACTTGTACTGAAGTGGTATCACAGTAGTTCGTACAGAAAGTTTGTTTGCTCTAGCTCTTATAGTCTCTGAGATCAAGGCGCTCATCTGTACGAATGGGCAGAGCCGACACGTTGGTGTGTGAGAGCGAGCGAGAGGGAACGATGTTTCTCGAAATGGTTTTTCCATTGTGGCTACTAATAATAACATACTAATGATCCGATCCGATTCAGATTAAAGCATGTGATAGATATGGGCTTTCTATGATTCTGCATGTTTTCTGTTATCTTCAAATTTGTGGGGCGGAAGTGGGAGGAGGAGAAGTTGGATATCATATCAGCTTAGAAACAAAATTTCGTTTCTCTAGCTCCAATAGCCTCCGAGCAATGGGCGACAAAAAAGACGGACAGACATGGCATTATCAACTCGGCTATTGATGCTGATCATGAATATATATGATTTATGGGGTCGGAAACGCTTCCTTCTATATCCATCTACACATCCACTTTTTCCACAAATATAATATACCCTTTTACTCTTCGAGTACGGGTATAAAAACTGGTCGAAATTATGATATCATTTCACGATAAACGTAAGTGGAATAATTCATAGCTGCTCTAAGTTTGAGAAGTATTGGATTTTTACAGTATCGCTTATAAAAAGTGCGAGTCATTAAAGGCCGTTAAGATAATAAATAGAATAATAGAATAGAATAAATATATAATATTGATCTTTGGTGGTTCAAAAATGTAATTTACCTTTCCAAAAATTTTTTGAATGGTTTTCCCTTGAGCTGCGTGAATATTTCTTCCATATACGGCTGTAAGTATTTTATAATTATTAATATTGGGGAAGGGTCTGCGAAAAAGTTTTTAGATATGTCTTCAGAAATTTTACAGATTTCATATAATATGTATTTTGAACAATTTGCACACAGTGCGCGCACGCACTACTATATAACCGAAACGGTGTGCGCACTGCCACTAACCAAATAGTCAATAGATGGGTCACTTCATACAACGAATGTATCGCGGCTGAATTTTGTTTTCCAGTTCCCTGGGCGTTCGGGTGGGTCATTCGGCTATAGCATTCGAGCCGAAGCTGGACCATTCGGAAAAGTCGAATATGATCGCACTGACGTGATGCGAAAGCAAGTCCAGGTGTGTTCAAAATAATAGAAGTGTCACTAATGCACATTTTCAAAACCTTTTTTTTAAGACATTCATAGTTTCTTTAAATAGAATGGAATGTAAGCATTAGAAACCAAGGAAAGTTCGTTACATTTGTTTTCCACTTTCTTGTTTTACATGACTTTAGGCGAGTCCCATTAAATCTGCTGTTCAACGAAATAGTAGTGTTTGGATAAATTAATTTAAAAACGAGAAAAAAGTGTGGTGTCGCCGAGCGAGGGAAAAGGAGCGATGTTTCTCGAAATGGTTTTCTCTATTGTGGCTATACTAATGATCCGATTCAGATTTGGGTCTCTGATATATATTGTCTTTCTCCATGATTCTGCATTCTTCGTTTTCTGCGAACTTTAAAATTGTGGACGCCAAAGTTGTGCTCTCTTTGTGGGGGCGGAAGTGGGCGGGGAGAAATTTTAAAACATTTTTCTAGGAGTGAGTTATAAAATCAGCATGGAAAAAAAGCATGGTTGCTCTATCTCTTTTAGCCTTCGAGCAATGGGCGACAAACAAGACGGACAGACGGACGGACAGACAGGGCTATATCGACTCGGCTATTGATGCTGATCAAGAATATATATACTTTATGGGGTCGGAAATGATTCCTTCTTTATGTTACACACATCCACTTATAACACAAATACTCTTTTTGCTCTTCGAGTACGGGAGGAAAAAAAGAGAAATCAATTTAAAAAAGTCACAATCAGTACGCCCAATTTAGTTGTTATATATTATGATGAAAGAAATGTTTGGAAATAGCGGTACTTTTGTTATAGAAGCGTAGAAGAAATATTGCTTGGTCCAGAAGAGAAGAGTGAAGTAAAAACTAAAATCAGAGTTATAGAGGAATTGAAAACGAAGTTGTATGCACTCTCAGTATTTTGTGAAACACAATTTTTATTTTTATACACGTACTCGAAGAGTAAAAGGGTATATTGTATTTGTGGTAAAAGTGGATGTGTGTAACATAGAGAAGGAGTAATTTCCGACCATATAAAGTATATATATTCTTGATTAGCATCAATAGCCGAGTCGATATAGCCCTGTCTGTCCGTCCGTCCGTCTTGTTTGTCGCCCATTGCTCGAAGGCCATACGAGCTAGAGCAACCAAACTTTTTATCCAGTCTGATGTGATATCTAACTCCTAGAAAAGTTTCAAAATTTCGCCCCGCCCACTTCCGCCCCCACAAAGGGCGCACATCTGTGGCGGCCACATTTTTGAACGAAAATGCAGAATCATAGAGACAGCCCATATCCATTCAGGCCCAAATCTGAATCGGATCGGATCAATAATATAGCCACAATAGAGGAAAATATACGAAAAACTTCAACCCTCTCTTTCGCACGTCACACAAAATCGAGTCGATTTGGTTTTTTGTATTTTGTGTAGCCTGCCCGGATCTCAGAGACTATAAGAGCTAGAGCAACCAAACTTTTGGCCAAGACTCCTGTGATACCAAACCTGAACAAAGTGTATTTCAAAATTTCGCCCCGCCCCCTTCCGCCCCCACAAAAGACGAAAATCCACAATTTTGAAGATAGAAAAAAACTAAAAATCCAGTATGGTAGCAAATGACCATATCTACCAAATTCCCGAATGCTCGGATCATTATTGTAGCCACAATGATCAAATGAATTTACAGCAGCAATTCCCCCCACTCATCATGCAGCGTAAAGTCAATTATTGCGGTTGATTGTCGTTGCAAATTCTCTCACACGCACACTCACGCTCAAACATGCTGCCTCGTGCGGTGTACGTGTGTTGTTGTGAGAACTGATGTAGATGTAGATGACAGATGCAGCAAACAAATGTTAAATGTAAAAACTGATACAATATTTGAAAATTCCACATAAATCACATGTGTACTGACTGAGTACGGTTATAAAAGTAGAGTCGCTTTTACGGCGACTCCGTACGTTCTGAAACTCGTTTTTATTATTTTATTATTTTATTTGCGCCGGAATCGTTGAATGCCATTTGAACATAACCAGAGGTAGAAGGTGGAGAAAGAGAAATGGTACAATGGGCATTGGCTATTTACAATTATTTACAAAACTTTCATGGTTATTGGATGGCACGGAGAGTGAAATCACTTGGGTGGAATCTCTTCAGTCTTCGGAGAGGTTGCGGGTTGGCAAGACTGCTAGCCAGTGGGGTTGGGTGCGCCATGAGCCTGTCGGAGTATCGGCTGCTATGTTGAATAAGTTGCTCGCCCACCGGAACAAGGCGAAGATCGTTTTCAATTGCTCGGTTGGTCACATACCAGGGAAGCCCGGATGCCCGCCGAGCAGCACGAATAAAAAGTGGATTAAAAAACTAATTTTTATACCCGTACTCGAAGAGAAGAGTAAAAAAGTAAACATAGAGAAGGAATCATTTTTTGACCCCATAAAGTATATATATTCTTAATCAGCATCCGAGTCGACATAGCCATGTCTGTCCGTCTATCTCAAATCTCTACTGTGGCTTTACTGTTCCGATCCGATTCAGATTTGAGCCCCTGATAGATATGGTCTTTCTCTATGATACTGCATTTTTAGTTTTTTGTTACACCACAGATGTGCGCCCTTTGTGGGGGCGGAAGTGGGCGGGGCGAAATTTTGAAACATTTTTCTAGGAGTGGAATATCACATAAGTATGGAAAAAAAATTTGATTGCTCTAGCTCAATCAATTGAGTGAAAAACAAGACGGACGGACGGACAGAAGGACAGACGGACGGGCGGACGGACAGACGGACGGACAGACATGGCTGTATCGACTCGGCTATTGATGCTGATCAAGAATATATATGCTTTAAAGGGTCGGAAGCGCCTCCTTCTGTGTGTTAAACACATCCACTTTTACCACAAATATAATATACCCTTTTACTCTTCGAGTACGGGTATAAACATACTTTTGACTGACGATATTAAAGTTGTATTATATTGTATGTATGGTAAGATAGCCTTCAGAGAATACATGAAAAAAACGAGAAAGAACGTGTTGTATCGCCGTTACGCGAAACTTCTGTTATACCCGTACTCAGTCGGTACTCATGTGGAATACACAAATGTTTTATCAGTTTGTACATTTTAAATTTTTTTGCTGCATCTGTCATCTAAATCGACATCTACATCAGTTCTCACAACCACACATGTACACTGCGTACAGCGAATCTGTAGCAACAATCATCCCCATAAATGACTTACGCTGCAAGGGGAAGGGCAAATCGCTGCTGAAAATTCATTTTATTATTGTGGCTATAATAATGATCCGATCTGAACCATTCGGGAATCTGGTATATATGATCATTCCCTACGATACTGCATTTTTCGTTTTTCTCTATCTTCAAAATTGAGGACTTTCGTCTTTTGTGGGGGCGGAAGGGGCGGTTGCTCTAGCTCCTACGAGCCCCGACCACTATTAATTCGAACGGCAAGCTTTTTCACCCATATGCAATGTTTAACAGACGATATTTCCAATACCAATGTAGATAACACATGCAAACTTATTTTTTCTGAAAGATCATTTTATTCTCTTAAGCTTAGAACAAAAAGTTTTGTTGTACTTCAACAACAACAATAATAACAAATATTTTTTGAATGTCTTGCTTAACTGATAAGAAAAAAAAATATTGACACTAATTATACGTACGGTGCGTTAAATATTAACTGTTTGATTATATAATTATATAAAATATAATTTTTTTAATATTAATATTGTGTGACATCCCCTTTGGCCTCTACAACTTACATTTACAACGCTTTGGCATAGATTTCAATAAATCCTGGCATTGTTCTTTTTGAAACAGAGTCCCACATCTCTTGAAGTTTTCTTTTCAGGTCAGGAAGGGTTCTTTGAGGATCATTTTTTAAATTTCTTTTCATTATTCCCCATATATTTTCGATTGGGCTTAGGTCCGGGCTATTTGATGGCCAATCTAAGACCTCAATTTCCTTGTACTGCAGCCAGGATTTGGTTCGTTTGGTAGTATGAGATGATGCTCCATCCTGCTGAAAAGGTTATTCACCACAGTCAGCGAGTTTTGTATTGATGGCAGCAAACTTTCATCTAAAATGTTCACATATTTTTCTGCGTTAACTATTCCTGAATAAAGTGGAGTTGTCCTACACCTTTGGCAGACATACAACCCCACACCATTATGCTTGCAGGGAACTTAACGGTCCTTTTCAGGCAGTCTTTATGGTAAGCTTCTCTTTTGTTACGGATGATTCTCCTTCGCGCATCACCGACACACACATCAAATTTAGATTCATCGCTAAATATGATGGTGTTCCATTGCCTTTGGAGTCCAAGACATCCGTTGCCGAGCCCATTGTAAACGCTTCTTCTTTTGAAGAAGCGTAAGCAATGGTTTTTCCTTGGCCTAAGAGTATTTTAAGCTATTGAGTGTGTAACATGGATAATCACTATACATACTTTATAGAATTTATATCCAATATTTCGCAACTGTAGGCGCGTCCATTCACGCTTCACACTTTTTCCGATTTGATCAGACCATTTAGAGGCTACATTTCTCAAGCTTTGGCGACGATCAGCCTTCACAATTGTGCTGCCAGGGCTCTTTTGTCACGAGCTGTTATTGCAGATTTTCGACCTCTATTTGCGACATTATTTTTTATGTTGCCATTTTTCTTAAAAGTGTTTATAATGCCTTGAACGGACGACTTTGCCAGATTTAATTTCTTGGCAATTTCACCAAAAAAGTGTTCCCCGATTTATAATAATCAACAACTAAACTTCTTATTTCGTTGCAAATAGGCTTTACCACGTGCCATCGTTGCTAAACTTTGACTAATTTGAAGCAATTACATATTTCTTACATTTTGTATTGTAAGACTGCTTCCAGATTAAGACTAGATAATGATTATGTTACACTGCTTCCTTTTGTTTTGATCTTCTTTTCAATTCTAAGCTAAGCTAGCGCACCGTACGTATAATTAGTGGCAATATTTTTCTTATCAGTTAAGCAAGACATTCAAAAAATATTTGTTATTATTGTTGTTGTTGAAGTACAACAAAACTTTTTGTTCTAAGCTTAAGAGAATAAAATGATCTTTCAGAAAAAATAAGTTTGCATGTGTTATCTACATTGGTATTGGAAATATCGTCTGTTAAACATTGCATATGGGTGAAAAAGCTTGCCGTACGAATTAATAGTGGTCGGGGCTCGTATAGCCTCCGAGCAATGGGCGACAAGACGGACGGACAGACAGACAGACTCATTCAGACTCAATATACCCATTTGTCGAGTACGGGTATAAAAACCATTGGACATGCTGGGCTGAGCGGTAGGGGGCCCAGCTCATAAGAACTAGAACTTCCTAGTCTGGCGATGGAGTATTTAGAAAAACTGTGTAGGCTCTTATAGTCTCTAAGTGAATGTAATGTCTCACATTAAAGCTACCATGTTTTTTTCCAAACTCAGGTGATACCATTTCAATACAAGTGTATTTCAAAATTTCGCCCCGCCCCTTTCCGCAATTTTGAAGAAAGAACGAGAAAGGACGCATTGTGTCGCTGTTGCCGCGACACTCTTTTTATACCCGTACTCAGTCTGTACACATGTGAAGTATGTGGAATTTTCAAATGTTGTATCAGTTTTACATTTTATATTTTACATTTTTTGCTGCATCTGTTATCTACATCTACATCAGTTCTCACAACAACACACGTACACTGCACGAGGCAAAGTGTGTGAGCAGTAAGTGAGTGTGAGAGAATCAGTAGCGGCTATCAACCTTAAAAAAAATGTATATTTTGTTTCAGATGTTGCGGAGGCTAGCTGTTGAAAATTCATTTCATCATTGTGACTACAATAATGATCCGATCTTAACCAGATTCGGCAATCTGGTTGTTTGAGTGGCCAAGCTTTCTTAGGTCCATCCAAATTGAATGCAGCGCTGCCGGTAGACTCTCATCCCAGTCAAGTTTTCTCTCCAAAGCTGCTTAAGAAAAATCTTGCACCTGACAATAACAGGATTAATCAATCCAAGAGGGTTGTAGAACCGGGCAATCGTTGATAAAACCGAACGCTTGGAGGGCCTTGAATTTGTGTCCAGCGAAGACAGGGCAAACAGCAGCTGATCTGACGCAGGGTCCCACGCTAAACCAAGAGTTTTGTGATGTCGCTTCCATCATGAAACCGCAGAAACTTCTCCACGTCGCCTTCCGGAATTCCATCAAGCACCTCCTGGCTACTCGAGCACCATTTTCTAAGCTTGAAGTTACCGCACGAAAGTAAACTGGAAGTTTGGCGCATCTTTTCCTTGACCATTTTACACATTTTACAAATGTCACCAGTGAGAGCGACGGGATATGTGCGGAACCGGATCAGAATGGTAAACAATGCCGGCTGAATAACAGGACCTGTCATCATCACATAATTTAAGGAGCATCCAGTTGATGTAGCTGCAGAGCCATCGAAAACGACACGGAGTTTTTGTCGTGGTACTGTCCTCCTTTAAAACGCGGTGATGAGGCAGAAAAATACTTGCAGCGGTTACGTGAGTCAGGATGGACTTCGGACATATGGTGCAAAGTCAATGTACTCCTTCATAAAAAGCTGAGTAACGCTCCTTGAGAGTGGGATTTGCGATCCAGTTTTCGTTCCAAACTGAGGAATCGTCGGTACGCCTGAGTATAAGATTATCCTAAGCGATCAGCATCATGCTTTAAAGGCAACCTAACGGAGTACAACCCCGATGGCATTCGTGAAAGGTGGCTTACGAAATGCGCCTCACAATCTACTTCTTCCTTTGTAATTAAAGCAGCCTCCACACAATCCTCGACTTCCCAAAACATACGAAGAGTTTGATCCAACCTTGCATTCATTCTAGCCTCCGAATCCGAAGAAATTTGATTTCCCAAAAGCGACGAACTTGATACCCTCTGTCCACCACCAGATACTATCCACCCAAGCCGGGTCTTCTGCAGAAGCGGCAATCCGTCTATGAGCTTGATTTGCCCTACGCAGAGAAAGTCACAAAATAATCCTCGCTGAGGATTAAACGCAGGATCGGCAAGCTGAATATTGGAAGGAATATTCCAATCGGCTACATTAACTGCCAGACTTGGTTGTGATTGTGGGGGCGATGAGAGCAGTGAGCGTGGTCGAATAAGCCGAAGTGCGGGACTGCATGCAAATGCTCACGGTGGATCCCTCAGTAGACACGCTAGTATCGCCAAGACCAGAGACAAGGGCAGACGATTGAGTTCTCCTAAGCTGGAGCTGCTGGGCGAACCTAGATGTCACGAGATGAAGCTGGGATCCTGAATCCAGAATGGCGCGACAAGGAATCAAAACGCCCGATCGATTCTTCACCAGAACGACAGCCGTAGCTAGCAGCACAACATCGGGTGGAGACCTTGGGCAGCAAGAGAGGTAGACGCATGAGATGGCATACTGCCAGCAGAATCCTGAACTGGCGAAATAGGTGCTGGTTGCACTGCAACTTCTGGAGGAGAAACAGCTGGGGAGCTTTGCGGTATGGATGAGTCGAAGTGCAATAAGTTATGATGCCTTTTTCCGCAAACTCTACACTGGCCACCGGTACATGCACGAGTCCGATGACCCGACTTTAAGCAATTAAAACAAAGTGAAAGCTTCTTCACTTCCTTATGACGAAGAAAGGGAGATAAATTTGTGAAAATGCTGCTGCATGAGTATATTCCGTGGCCCACTGAATGGCAGAAAGGGCATCCAGATGGTTTGGCGGAAGAGTTAGAGGCAACAAAAGTTTTCTTTGGATGTGTATACTGGATTTTTCCCACCTGAGCGCTATCTACCAGCGTGTGTCGCTACAGCGTATTGCACGTTCTCCATCTTCTGGCATCTCTTTTCCAGGAAATCGTAAAACTCCCCAGCTGTGGGTATCGTGTCCGATGACGCAGTCTCCTCCCATTTGGCTTGTGTCTTGGCATCTAGCTTTTTGTAGCAGCATGTGAATTATCATGCATCCAGATATCTCCTCAACCCTTCCCAATGTTCTGCAGGGCACGCGTATGCAAGTTGGCCGCATCCGGGAGACATGAGCGAAGATGTTGGAACTTCTCGATTTCACTGAGGTCTGGATCTCCTTCGATGACCGAATTGAACACTGCAATAAAAATCCGCATATTCCACATAGCCGCCGGAGAAGCTAGGAAGCTTAAGCTCAGGAAACCGCTGCTTGTGAGCCATGATGATGGTATGACCTCCAGAGTTGTTTTAACTGTTTTTATTGGCACAAAATGTAATTGTTTGTAGTTACACTGCACAGCAAAGAATATATTGTTCGATTTTTAATGGTTTTAAAAACACGATTTAAATTTGCAGTTAAATCACGTCGGGGTCGCCAATGTTTGAGGGGCCAAGCTTTTTTGGCACCTATTTATTTCCAAAATCAATTTAAACAACTCGATTCGAAACGTTATAAAATGTTTATTTATACAGGCGGCTAGCGAAAGCCAATTGCTCGCTCTTTTCCCAGGCCAGATAAACGTACACACGGGGCTCGGTATGCAACCTATGCGGAGAGAGATTAGCATAGAACTACTTAAGCAACGACGGTCGATCAAAGCTAAAGCCGAAGCAGCAGGTGCAGAGCGCCATTTAACAGAGAGAGCGCAGCAGCACTGCCGAACGCTGGATTCAACATAAGTTTAGGGTTTTATATGCTCTTATACAAATAGATAATGTTACATTAACTTGACGCTTAAACTAGCCGCTGGCCCGAACACTGGTAGATATGATCTTTCTCTACGATACTGCATTTTTCTCAATCTTCAAAATTGTGGACTTTAGTTTTTGTGGAGGCGGAAGGGGGCGGGGCGAAATTTTGAAATACTCTTGTCCTGGTTTGGTATCATAGGAGTCTAGACAGAAAGTTTGGTTGCTCTAGTTCTTATAGTCTCTGAACTCCAGACTACACAAAATACGAAAAACGAATCGTTTTTGTGAGTGCGAAAGAGAGGGAATGATGTTTCTCGAAATGGTTTTATCTATTGTGGCTATACTAATGACTCGATCCAATTCAGATTTTGGGCCTCTGATAGCTATGGTCTTTCTCTATGATTTTGCATTTTTAGTTTTCTGCTATCTTCAAAATTGTGGACGCCGCAGACGTACGCCCTTTTTGGGGGCGGAAGTGGGCGGGACGCAATTTTAAAACATTTTTTCTAGGTGTGTAAAGTAGTTCCTCTAGCCGGGGTGATAACTCAGGGCTGCCGAGGGTTTACAAGAATATTTGTATAGAGGGACCCTCGATGGGATGGAGGCACGTCTTGCGACAGTAAGACCGTAGAGAGGGTAGATCGGCAGTGTCCCGATTGTACCTTTCTAGCGAGACCCTTTTGGGAGCACTTACCTCCCCGTGCGACTCGGTAAGAGCCGCCACGCGTACCCACACCGCGTCCCGGGGAATACGGGTGAGTGTGGCTTAGATAGTTGTCCGGTTTCTAGGTCGTGGGCACTCCGGCGTACCTCGGAGGGAACCGGAGAGTGCGTCTCGACCAACTGAATAACTCTTGTGCTATAGGCACCTCGGCGTATCTCGGTGAAGACCAGAGAGTACGCCCTAGCTGCTTAAGGGAACACTGAGTTTTTCTCGTGGCGTGTCTCGGTGAATACCAGAGAGTACGCCCTACCTAACCAATTGACTACTGGGTTATAGACGCCCCGGCGTATCTCGGTGAAGACCAGAGAGTACGCCCTAGCTGCTTAATGAAACGCTGGGTTTTCCCGTCGGCGTCCATATTTTTTCCACGACTCCTAGCCTAGCCTGTGTTTTCTGTCTTCGAAAACACTTTCGGCTAGGTCCCGTTGCTTCGAACCTCGGTCCGTTACTCTCTCTCTCTCTAGCGCCTCGAGACTACGCCTTGACACGATCGCTACCGGCAATCCTTGCGGGACTTTTACCTAACCAATTGACTACTGGGTTATAGACGCCCCGGCGTATCTCGGTGAAGACCAGAGAGTACGCCCTAGCTGCTTAATGAAACGCTGGGTTTTCCCGTCGGCGTGTCTCGGTGAAGACCAGAGAGCACGCGCTACCCCAACCACTCGAATATTGGGTCGGGGACTCGTTGGTGTACCTCGGTGGAAACCAGAGGGGACACCCTAGCTACAAATCGTTCTAAAGTTTCCTCACTTTATTTATGCGTTTCTACAAGGTCCCTGTGCTTCACCAATTAAAATCTAGCTGTCGCTTACCGAGTTTTAATCCGTGAGACGAGGCTCTTTCTAAATCGCGTGTCTTCTACTTCTTCTGATCGCACTTGTAACGAACCCTGGGGCCAGGGCCCGTTACATTCATATATATATTCATATTAATAGCACTAAGTTACTTTGTCATGCATATCGATACACAAACAACACAAACACAGTACACCTTACTCTGTAAATTTCCAAGTCCCACGCGCCAATCGATTCATGCAGAATCGACACACGCGCCACAGTCTCCCCCCTCCCCGAGTTATACAACTCCACACAGGTCATTTCTCGGTATTGAAACCGAGTCAATGACCAAAGTGTAAAAACTAGACTCAGCTCGTTTCTCGGTGCAACCGAGGCAATGACCAGGCCGGAGGCACGCGCCGGAGAACTCGACACCCCCCAGCACCCAGACTTGCGGACTCAGCACTGGAAATGGTTCCCTTTAAATAGGCCGGGCCCGCGATCCATCGGGGCAGTCCATCGCCTATCATAAACCAAAAACGGCAGTCCATCGGCAGTCCATCGCCTATCCTAAAACACGGGAGTCCATCGCCTATTCTACACAGTAACAGCAGTCCATCGCCTATCATAAACCAAAACGGCAGTCCATCGCCTATTCTACACAGTAACGCCGCCGCAAGAACACTATACGCGAAACCACTACACGACACCAAACCCCGAGAGAACAATACAGAACATAAATAAAAGCCAGTTAAATAACATCAAAACCAAAACTCACGAAGTGTCATCATTTCTTCGCCGAAGCGCGAACACAAAAAAATCAGGTGACACAACAAGCCATATTACCGCATACACCAAAACTCAGGTGTCAGCGTTTTTCCTTTCATCGCCAAGTGCGATCGCCCAAAAAGCACCTACACGGTAACAAGAATCCACGCCCGCTCCACTTTCGGTCTCACGGCCAAACCCTACCCTAAAGTTCCAGCAATACTACAAAATTTCTTGTAGAAGAACCCCGACAGACTGAGCTTTACCTCAGTCTGAAATAGGTATCATTACACACTTCAACAATCAACTCCTCCCGCTTGGCGGTCAACGCGTAGTGTAGCCTGTCTTTCTGTCTTCGAAAACACTTTCGGCTAGGACCCGTTGCTTCGAACCTCGGTCCGTTACTCTCTCTCTAGCGCCTCGAGACTACGCCTTGACACGATCGCTACCGGAAATCCTTGCAGGACTTTTCTTTGTCCCTTTTGCGGTTACGATCGCTTTGCGCGCGGCACCGTGGGGCAAATGTTGTTTGAACGGGGTCAAAATCCATTTATAGGCGCCGTGGTTTCTGTGGCGGCCACCGGCCAAAATATATTTCGCGCGCTCCTTGCGCTGACTTAAATTACTACATGGGGTTATACGTTGCTTATCCTATCTTAAAACTATCTAGTGGCTAATAATTAGTACTATTTTATGGGGGAGTATATATATTGTGGGGGGACCCTTGCGCGCCCTCACAGGTGTGAGATATAGTAGTATGGAAAAAAATTTTGGTTGCCCTTATAGCCTTCGAGCAATGGGCGACACTCAAGAACGGACAGACGGTCAGACGGACGAACAGGGCTATATCGACTCGGCTATTGATGCTGATCATTAATATACTTTATAGGGTCAGAAATTATTCCTTCTCTATGTTACACACATCCTTTTTACCACAAATACAATATACCCTTTTACTCTTCGAGTACGGGTATAAAAAAACGAAAAATGCAGTATTGTAGAGAATGACCATATCTATCAGATTTCCGAATCTGGTTTCGATGAGAGAACAGCTGATACACAACTCGGGAATATATTACAATTATTCCTGAAGCGAATGGTGAGATATTGATGCGAAAACTGTGCGAAAATCCAAAGAGGGAGACAAAACTCACCCCTTTTTCCAAAAATAAATGAACATGAACAATCCACTCAACAATCACACTTATCTTCTTATTTAAGACAGGAATTTTCCGCGGTGCTGGAGACAGGCTTTAAACATAGTCATTTTTTGCAATTTTAAGTCGAAGTATTTAACATGAATTTATTCACACTTTAACAAGGGTATATTTAAAGGTTTACCTACATTTTGAAGTCTAAATCAGCTCAACAATTGTTATTGCCAATTGTATTCGAAATGAGACATCATATGGCATATTTATAAAAAGGGTGAGGCACTGCACGCGACAACCCCAGCAGCAGGGCGACTTATTATTAGAATTACTTCAAATTGCAACGTTCAGCACCCAAAAGCAGGGAAGAATAAAAAGCAGGGAAGGATAAATGCATGTTTGTTTCGAGTTTTCCGATCAAAAAAGTTCAACCAGGACGAACCAGGATGTAAGTACTACTACCATGACCTACGAAAGGAAGAATGTGTTTTTAAAGTCGAAATCAAAGTGTAGCGGTGATGTAGATTTTTTCGGTTTCTTTAAAGATGGAAATCTATACTACTGTAATTCCCGTCGCAATCTGATTAGTTCTGATTAGTGTCTGTGAAAGGAATTGGGTCAGTTCAAGTTTGTGTTGTGGAACGACATTTTCATTCCACGGAGAAATTCTTAGGTGGGGCATTGAATATTTCGACTATGCGACACCAAGCCGAAGCCAATTACGCGCGGATCCCTGGCAACCGCGCCTCCTCCCGCCCAACCTACCGAAGGGCGCTGCCGCATGACGCGCGACACGTGTAACGAAACCAATCGCGAACATGCAGAGAGATAGGTGTTAGACTAATATTCGAGAAAAATAGGGACTAAACACAACGCTAAACATGAAAAGTTACAAAAAAATATTACTAATTATTAGTGATTTAAGTAGAGGAAGTGATTTAGTGAAGTGATTTGATATTATATGGTAGAACGAATTATAATCCGAGCATAAGATCCGAAACGGTTCATGCAAGGAATAATTCGATCTACACAGTGGAGGGTACAAACGAATAAAATTTCTAGAGGATCTAATAGGAATCGTGAAGTTTATGCGGCTCAACAAGTCAGGGCTGTCGATGTTACCCCTGATCAAGTTTTGCATGAAAATCACACCCAGCATTTTTCTACGATTAAGTAGGGATGGAAGGTTTATTAAGAGCAATCTACGAGAGTAAGAAGGCAGTCTCACACCTTCATCCCAGTTGAGGCCACGCAAAAAAAAAAAAAAAAAGTTTTTCTGGACTGATTCTATACGGTCTTGGTGTACTTTGTACTTAGGGCACCACACACAAGAGCAGTACTAAAATCAAATGAACAAGCGAAATATAGAGTCTTCGTTATATAGGGGTCGTCAAATTCGCTTTGACCAACTCTTTATATTTCTTTCCACATACCTGACCCAGAATTTTTATTTACCATGGTTTAGAAATCTGTTCAGAAAATTTTAACTTGGGGTCTAGTTCTAGTCTAGATCATCAACCAATATAATTCTCTAAAAGAGAACCACCGCAGAGGGTGTAAGGAGCCAACAAGGGGCTGGAGCTATGAAATGTTTTACTTTACATTTCGAGCATTCAGGTTTAACATATTTGCACAACACCATGACTGAAAGTTATTGAGATCTGCGATTGCAAGCGAGAGTGAAATGAAATGACCTTATACTGGCACACAGTTTAACGTCATCCGCATACATGAGTACTCGAGAGTTTGTTAATACTGAAGGCAGGTCATTAATAAAGAGTGTGAAAAGTAGGGGGCCTGTGGTACTCCAAAAGTAATCTGAACAGGTGAAGACAAGGAGATTTTGAAGAGGACTCTTTGAGACCTACAGCAAAGGTAGCTTGAAATCCATTTCAAACGATTGGGCGGAAACCCTAAAATGTAAAGTTTTTGTGCTAAAAGGGAATGGTTTTACAGAGTTAAAATGCTTTACTGCATGTTACCATGGAAAGTTTCTAATAATAAAACGAGGTAAACTCTAGTAAATTTGTAGTTGTTGATCGTCGCCTTATAAATCCGTGCTGAGCTGGAGATTTGGGATCCGTGATTTGCAGAGATGTTGCAAGTGCGGGGATACAATTTTCTCTAACATTTTAGGAATAGCGGATAGCTTCGATATACCTCTGTAATTCATTGCGTTAGACGTACTACCTTTCTTATGGAGAGGAATAATAAACGATTCCTTCCAGATCGGAGGGAAACATGAGGAGTTAAGGGGTAGGGTGAATAGTTTAAGCAGGGGTTCACACAGAGAGTCGGCGCAGTACCTGAGTACACAGCTGTCAGGCTGACTCCGTCAGGACCTGGTGAGAACACCGACTTATCTATCTATATGACTCCAGTGAGCTTTCATTTAACAAGGGGCTGCAAAAAAAAGATTTAAATGTTTTTATTTTCATGAATGACATAAACTCCACCATACTTTGTTGCAGAGTAAATATCAAAGCTTCAATAGGGCTATGCGGCTGTTTCATGGGCTGCTGAAAGTTTACGGTATTCGGCTGGGTTGGCTTTTAAGTCCTGTTTTTAAGCACAAGCGGACCTGGCTGTTTATGAGAAAAATAGTTCGGCGTTGTTTGGAAAGATACAAATTTGGTGTTGCGGGATCTCGAAGAAGTTGTTACGCGTTGAATACTCGTTGAGGCTGGAGAGCCTCTATACTTTGGTGTGTGGTTTCCTCCGCAGTTTTAACATTTTTGGTATTTGGGTTATTCTTATTGGCCGTGCAGGGAACTGAGTCGCGGCAGTCTCCAAAGCGTACTCCGTTTGTGCGGGTTTCTACAGTTATTCTATGTCTGCAAAAAGGAGCTGGAGTTTATAGATTATAAGACCACCGATGTGTGGACGCAAGACAATAACATATAATAAGCTGATAAAGTGGCAAAAAAGAGTTGCACTTATTTTTCCTCCCAAATATTAGTAATGAATACCACTCACCATCGAGCCTATAAAAGACCAGGAGCTCTCAAGGGGGATCTGCAATTTTCCTAAATGCTTCATGGCCAATCAGACCTCCTCCTCACGCGCCACTTCGCTATCTCGTCGCAGAGTGCTACTCAAAGTGGTGCTGCCTCCCAGCAAATTTGGAGTCATGGAAGAAACCAGAAACCTGGACTCAGAAACAGAGACCAACAACGCTGAGTCGGCGTTGCTATTTGCTTATTATGTTGCCATAGCATTCTCTGGGAAATTTATACAGACACTATGTGAGTGTATGACAAGCACTCTTATAAAACTGTTGCAGTAGGCAGACAAATGCGGAACTAGTGGTATACCTGGTCGAAATAAATATTGGGACACTCACTTATCATAAATATTTTTCAAAATTTTTAAGAAATGGTAAGCATTTGTAACGACCCACAAATTTGTTTGAATGTATCTGCATATCAAGAAAGTAACGGCAGGTTCAAAGTTTATATTTTGTATTCGGGGACTTTTTCCTGACCAGTTTTGTGAGACGTGATTTTTTTTTCTAGTACGAAATAATTATTGGTACAACATCAGGACAAAGTGGTGCTAATTGACTGTGTATTCAAGTTTTTCGTAGTTAAAGGTGAGTATTTTATTCTTATTAGCTGTGAACAAGTAAATTTAACAATCGAAGGCTAAATAAAAGTTCATTTTAATACAGTTCCACACGTAAATAAAGTAAAATGGGTAATGGAGTAAAGTAGTCGGAGAATATGCAAAAAAACTATCCTTAATCTGCACAGGAAGGGAAAAACATTCGCGAAATAGCCAATATAGCGGAAATAAGCAAGAATACTGTCAAAAAATTAAAAAAAGAACCGTCAGGATATAATAAAACAGTAGAAACCGGCCGATTTGCTTTAGTGTCTGATCGAACAAAACGACAAATAATTAATTTGGCTTTAAATACAGCGACTAGTTCACGGGATATTAAGGCTAAACTGTCTCTTGACATCAGCACCCGTCGTATTCAGCAAATTTTTAAGTTCAGATAGTAACATTAAGTATGAAAAATGGTACGCAAACCTATGCTTCTGCCAAGGCACAAAGCAGCTCGTCTGGAATTTACAAAAGTAAAAAATTTTGTACAAGTGAATGGGAGAAAGTTATATTCAGTGACGAAAAAAGTTCAACTTGGATGGTCCTGACGTTAAAATTATGTACTGAGAAGATATACGCCGTGAACGCAATTTCGCAATTTTGGGGCGGCTCGCTCCAGGTATGGGCTGCATTTGGACTGTATCATCTCGAATGAATTCTCAGCTGTACATAAGCCTTATAGACGACGTATTAATACCGTTTAGCGAAACATATCGGGATAAAAAGTTGATTTTTACACAGGATAACGCTGCATTCCACGTATCTAAAACCACAAAACAGTTCTTTAAGGACCGAAAAATAGATCTTTTTGCGGTGGCCTGCGTATGTATTCCCGATTTAAACCCAATCGAGAATGTTTCGTAAATACTGTCCAGCAAAGTTAATAGCAATAGGCGACAATTTGAAAAATGTGGTGCAGCTCAAAAAGCCAATTATCGAAGAAAGTGCCAAAATCAACGAAAAAAACGCTCCAAAATTTAATTATATCAATGCCTATCGCTTGGCTGAAGTTATTTCAAAGCGTGAAGGCAATACCCACTATTAAGTAAGAAAACAAATTTATTTTTTTCTAATTTTGGAATTTTAAAAAATTATTTGTATTTTAGTGTACCAATAATTATTTCCAAGGCAGCAAAAAAATAAGGACCTTGAAATTTTCTCGAAAAGGATCAGATATTTACAAAAATTAATTTTATTTCAATGCATTTTCTCTTTATACTTGCGAATAAAATTTTAAAAAAAATAATAGATAAGCAAATACGATTTACTTTTAAAGAAAAAATTGAGTGTCCCAATATTTATTTCGACCAGGTATTGTTATTTACAAAGTACAAGATTCCGAAAACTCCAACCCAAAAAAAATTCTGTGGAAAAACGCTTGCTTTTCGCAACAATGCCAAGCATCTTGGCCTGATCCTCGATATAAAGCTTGGTTGGAAAATGAGCAGGGAGGACACGGTTAAGAATGTCACCCTGGCCTTCGGAATAAAATGGGGTATGACCCCGTATATAGTTCGGTGGCTCTAAACCGCCATCCAACGACCAATCTTGCTATGTGGAGTAGTTATGGTGGCCTGACAACAGACCCTGTATATTTCCCGGAGCGCTTACGAAACACGTCCTATCACAAGTTATTGGGCGAGTTCACCAGGACAACTTGATCAAAGCAAAATGAAAACAACAAAAATCACATTCACAACAAAAACGAGAAGAAACGTTGAGTCGCTGTTACCGCGACACTACTTTTATACCAGTACTCAGTCGGCACATATGTGATTTATGTGAAATATTTCAATTTTTCCTAATTTTTTAAATTTTACATTTTTATACCCGTATTCGAAAAGTATACTAATTGTATATTGTATGTATTTGTGATAAAAGTGCATGTGTGTAGTGCAGAGAATGAACCGTTTCCGACCCCATAAAGTTTATATATTCTTGATTGGCACTAATAGCCGAGTCTACGAGTATGTCTGTCTGTCCGTCCGTTTTGTTTGACGCGTAATACCTAGAGAATATATAAGCTAGAGCAACAAAAAGGGTGTTTCCAGATCATGTGATATCATAATGCTACAAGTCTATTTCAAAATTTTACAATTTTGAATATAGAATAAAACCATAAATGCAGAATCATAGAGAAAAGCAATATCTATCAGAGGACCGAATCAGATCGTATCATTAATATATCCACAATGGAGAAATCCATTTGGAGAAGCAACGTTCCCCTTGCGCTCTTTCTAACACTTTACCATGTCTGTCATCTCGTTCGTCCAGATGATCTCGCAAAATATTAGAGCTAGAGCAACCAAATTTGTTTTCCAGCAGTGTGATATCACATGAGTCTTTTGGTCTATATAGTCTTTGAGAACTACAAACAAGACAGACGGACAGACAGACAGACATACGAGGGCGGTCCCAGAAATAGCCGACCTAACTACTAAAACACCCAACATTTTTATATATATATATTTTTTTGTTTTTCAACATAGGATCCTTTTTAGGTCGATACACTTTTCCCAGCGATGTTCAAATGCTTCGATACCTTTTTCATAATAAGAACTGTGAAGCTCTTCAAAATAGGCATTAACCTCGGACTCCACCTCTTCATTGTTGACAAATCTTTTTCCTCCGAGCCATTTTTTCAAGTTTGGAAATAAGAAATAATCAGAGGGAGCTAAGTCTGGTGAATAAGGGGCGTGAGGTAGCAATTCAAATTTTAATTAATTAATTTAAGCCATTAAAACGGCAGAGGTGTGAACCGGCTGTTTTGTTCTAAAGTCAACAAACGCGGCACCATCTTGCGCATAACTTTTTCATGTCCAATATTTCGGTCAATATGCGATGTACAGCACTTTCTGAAATGCCTACACATTCTGCTAACTCACGAACTTTCAATCGCCGGTCACTCAATACAAATTTTTAATTTTGGCCACCATTTCTGAAGTGGTCACCTCATTTGGACGCCCATTACGATGTTCATCTTCGCAGCTCAAACGAACTCGCTTAAACTCAGCCACCCAATATTTTATTGTTGTAAACGAGGGAGCAGAATTACGTACGGTGGAATCCAGCTCGATTTTAATATTGGTTGGACTAAGACCTTGTATATGAAAGTATTGTGTCACATAACGATGACCAATTTTGTCCATGTTTGCAAATCAATAACAAGCGTTCTCTATTCAAATCGACAAAAAAAAAACTGTGCAAGGTAAAGGCACCAAACTTCAAACTTAAGATTTTAATAGTCTTTACTTCTCCTTTTTAATATTTTTTGTGAACATTTTCCAACACTACTGTGTTAGGTCGGCCATTTCTGGGACGGCCCTCGTAGACTCGGCTATTGATGCTGATAAAAAATAAAATAAATAAGCCACCTCGATCTCCGCAACAGGCCGCACCCTAAACAAGGCAAGCAGAGTGTGTGAGCGAGGGAGAGAATGAGTATCGGCTGGAGCGATGAAGCAACTAAAAATTAATTTCATCATTGTGGATATGATAATGATCCAAAATGTACCATATTCGGAAATCTGGTAGATATGGTCATTCTACAACATTGTGGAATTTTTGTTTTTTGCGGGGGCGGAAGTGGTCGGGTCGAGATTTGGAAATACACTTTTATTGAAGTGATATCACAGGTTTTTAAATATAAAGTTTTGTTGGTCTAGCTTTTATTGTCTCCGAGATCTAGGCGATCTTCTGAGGAAATAGGCAAAGCAAACGCGATGGTGTGGGAGAGAGTGCGAGAGGGAACGATGCCTCTCCAAATGATTTTCTTAGATACAGCTAATTATTGGGCTCTGATGGGTTGCTTTAGCTCTTATAGTCTCTGAGCACTGGGCTCTCAACAAGACGGACGGACAGACAGACATGTCTATATCGCGTCGACTATTAATGCTGATCAATAATATATATACTTTTTGAGGTCGGAAACGTTTGCTTCTCTACGTTACACACATCCACTTTTACCACAAATACAATATTTTTAACTCTTCAAGTACGTTTATAACAACATAAATATAGAGATATATAGCGATATATAGAGATATATATATAGATATACATATATAGGATACATAGAGATATAGAAACATATATGTATATAGCTACTTAGCATATATTTTGTTAACATTAAAAATCTTACTTCAAACAAATCCACCGGAACTTCATTTTTTAATAAATATTTTTGAACACTTGCTACAGCATCTTTGGAGTATTCCTGAAATAAAAAATTGCATAAATCGCACTTATTAGCCGGTTTGTTTAATGACCAAGATTACTTACATAAGTGTGTGATAGCATTTCCTCCATTATAAAATTATCATAGATTTCTCTTGCCAGTTTTTTACGTTCATCATAACATTCGTTTTTTCAAAACTCTTTATCTGAAAAATATAAATAAGGATTACTTAAATATAAATATAGAGATTGTAAAGACAAGAAAGGAAGGCTTACTGACTTCAACAAAAGATAATAAAACGACAAAGGACGTATTTTGTCGGTGTTTCCAGCGAAATTTTCAAATGTTGTATCATTTTTTACATTTTACATTTGTTTGCTACATCTGTCATCTACATCTACATCACTTCTCACAACAACACTTACGCTGCTAGGGGGCAAGGGGGCAAATAGCTGCTGAAAATTCATTTCATTATTGTGGCAAATAGCTGCTGAAAATTCATTTCATTATTGTGGCTACAATAATAATCCGATCTGAACCAAATTCTGGTAGATATGATCGATACGATACCGCATTTCGTTTTTCTCTATCTTCAAAATTGCGGACTTTCGTCTTTTGTGGGGGCGAAAGGGGGCGAAAGGGGGCGGAGCGAAATTTTGAAATACACTTGTCCAGGTTTGCTATCACAGGAGTCTAGACAGAAAGTTTGGTTGCTCTAGCTCTTATAGTCTCTGAGATCCAGGCTACATAAAATACAAACGAGAAAGAACGTACGGAGTCGCTTCGAACGCGACTCTACTTTTATACCCGTACTCAGTCAGTACACATGTGATTTATGTGGAATTTTAAAATGTTTTATCAGTTTTTACATTTTACATTTTTGCTACATCTGTCATCGACATCTACATCTACATCATCTACATCAGTTCTCAACAACAACACACGTACACTGCACGAGGCAGCATGTTTTGAGCGTGAGTGTGCGTGAGAGAAGCTGCAGCAACAATCAACCCCAATAATTGACTTACTCTGCAAGAGGAGGGGGGATTGCTGCTGAAAATTCATTTGATCATTGTGGCTACAATAATGATCCGATCTGGACCAAATTCGGGAATCTGGTAGATATGGTAATTTTCTACAATACTGCATTTTTTGGTTTTTTCTATCTTTAAAATTGTGGATTTTCGTCTTTTGGGGGCGGAAGGGGGCGGGGCGAAATTTTGATATACACTTGTTCAGGTTTGGTATCACAGGAGTCTTGGCCAAAAGTTTGGTTGCTCTAGCTCTTATAGTCTCTGAGATCCAGGCGACACAAAATACAAAAAACCAAAACGACTCGATTTTGTGTGAGTGCGAAAGGGAGGGAGCGAAGTTTTTGCGTATGTTTTTGTCTATTGTGGCTATATTAGATCAGATTTGGGCCCCTGATAGATATGGTCTTCATCTATGATTCTGCATTTTTCGTTTTTGTTTTTTCAAAATTGTGGACGCCACAGATGTGCGCCCTTTGTGGGGGCGGAAGTGGGCGGGCGAAATTTTGAAACACTTTTCTAGGAGTGAGATATCACATCAGACTGGATAAAAAGTTTGGTTGCTCTAGCTCTAATAGCCTTCGAGCAATGGGCGACAAACAAGACGGACGGACGGACGGACGGACGGACAGACGGACAGACGGACCGACAGACAGGGCTATATCGACTCGGCTATTGATGCTGATCAAGAATATATATACATACTTTATATGGTCGGAAATTACTCCTTCTCTATGTTACACACATCCACTTTTACCACAAATACAATATACCCTTTTACTCTTCGAGTACGGGTATAAAACCAAATCGACTCATTTTGTGTGAGTGCGAAAAGAGGATTCCCTCTCTTCATTCATTCGATTTTTTCTCGAAAAGGTTTTCTCTATTGTGGCTATACAAATAATCCGATGCAATTCAAATGTGGGCCTCTGATAGATATGGTCTTTCTCTATGATTCTGCATCTTTCGTTTTATGCTATCTTCAAAATTGTGGACGCCACAGATGTGCGCCCTTTTTGGGGGCGGAAGTGGGCGGGGCGAAATTTTAAAAAAATTTTCTAAGAGTGAGATATAACATCAGTATGGCAAAAAAATTTGCTTGCTCTATCTCTTTTAGCCTTCGAGCAATGGGCGACAAACAAGACGGACAGTCAGACGGACAGACAGACATGGCTATTTCGACTCGGCTATTGATGCTGATTAAGAATATATATACTTTATGGAGTCGGAAATTATTCATTCTCTATGTTACTCACATCCACTTTTACCACAAATACAATATACCCTTTTACTCTTCGAGTACGGGTATGACAACAAAACTCAAGTTAAACGAAAAAGAACGTACGGAGTCGCTGTGAACCCGACTCTACTTTTTATACCCGTACTCAGTCAGTACACATGATTTATGTGAAATTTTCAAATTTTTTTATCAGTTTTCACATTTTTCATTGAATGAGACGTCTGTCCGTCTTGTTCGTCGCCCATTGCTCGAAGGCTAAAAAGAGATAGAGCAACCAAATTTTTTTTTTCCATACTGATATTATATCTCACTCCTAGAAAAATGTTTCAAAATTTCGCCCCGCCCAATTCCGCAACAAAATATACATTTTTATTAGGGTTGATGGCAGCAGCGCTGCAGCTAATGACTAATGATCCGACCTGAACCAAATTCGGGAATCTGGTAGATATGGTCATTCTCTACAAAACTGCATTTTTATTTTTTTTCTATCTTCAAAATTGATCTGCGCCGATGCTCTGTGTGGATCCCTGCTTAAACTATTCACCCTATCCCTTAACTCCTCATGTTTCCCTCCGATCTGGAAGGAATCGTTTATTATTCCTCTCCATAAGAAAGGTAGTAAGTCTTACGCAATGAATTACAGAGGTATATCGAAGCTATCCGCTATTCCTAAAATGTTGGGAGAAAATTGTATCCCCGCACTTGCAACATCTCTGCAAATCACTTATATCTTCAGCTCAGCACGGATTTATAAGGCGACGATCAACAACTTCTACAAATTTACTAGAGTTTACCTCGTTTATTATTAAAGGCTTCCATGGTAACATGCAGTAAAAGCATTCGACTCTGTAAACCATTCCCTTTTAGCACAAAAACTTGACATTTTAGGGTTTCCGCCCAATCTTTTTTGAAATGGATTTCAAGCTACCTTTGCTGTAGGTCTCAGAGAGTCCTCTTCAAAATCTCCTTGTCTTCACCTGTTCAGATTACTTTTGTAGTACCACAGGGCAGCCTAGATGGCTACCTACTTTTTACACTCTTTATTAATGACCTGCCTTCAGTATTAACAAACTCTCGAGTACTCATGTATGCGGATTTTGTTAAACTCTGTGTCCAGCATAAGGACATTTCATTTCACTCTCTCTAGCAATCCGGTCTCAATAACTTTCAGTCATGGTGTTGTGTAAAATATGTTACACCTGAATGCCTCGGAAATGTAAAGTAATGACATTTCATCGCTCCAGCCCCTTAATGGCTCCTTACACTTTCTTGCGAGAATTATATTGGTTGATGAGTTTAAGTTAAAGTTTTCTACCATGGTAAATAAAGCCACGGGAGTGCTTGGGTTTATAAAGAGGTGGTCAAAGGAACTTGACGACCTCTATATAACGAAGACTCTCTATATTTTGCTTGTTCGTCCGATACTTGTTAGTTAGTTTTTCGGATGCCGTCGGCCGTGAGGCAGTTGTAATGCCGCGCAGCGGGCTTCTTGCGCCGCGTAGACTCCCCTCACGGTAGAAATACCTGCACACTTTGCGTGCACGACGCTGTCGCAAAGCCAGCAAGGGATGTTCAGCTGATCGTGAGTGATCTGCTTCTTGCCGGTTTTTTTCGCGCAAACAACCGAACAATCCATAATTAATGTTTTTTATTTTATTTTAGACCCAAAAAGTTCAAAACAAATAGAATTCAAACTCCCAGTGCAAGCAATTGTTAAAGCTACACCCAGCGACAAAAAAGCCGCACTCTGACTTTTCATGCATTTCTGACTTTGGAAGCCTGGTGTTTCCCCAAATTTTATTCGATTCGACTATTTATTATACCCGTACTCGAAGAGTAAAATGGTATATTGCATTTGTGGTAAAAAGTGGATGTGTGTAACATAGAGAATGAATAATTTCCGACTCCATAAAAGTATATATATTCTTAATCAGCATCAATAGCCGAGTCGAAATAGCCATGTCTGTCTGTCCGTCTGACTGTCCGTCTTGTTTGTCGCCCATTGCTCGAAGGCTAAAAGATATAAAGCAACCAAACTTTTTATCCAGTCTGATGTGGTATCTCACTCCTAGAAAAGTGTTTCAAAATTTCGCCCCGCCCACTTCCGCCCCCACAAAAGGGCGCACATCTATGGCGTCCACAATTTTGAAGATAACAGAAAACGAAAATGCAGAATCATAGAGACAGCCCATATCTATCAGGGTCCCAAATCTGAATCAGATCGGATCATTAAAATAGCCACAATAGAGGAAAAATATACGAAAAAACTTCGCTCCCTCTCTTTCGCACTCACACAAAATCGAGTCGATTTGGTTTTTGTATTTTGTGTCGCCTGGATCTCAGAGACTTTAAGAGCTAGAGCAACCAAACTTTTGGCCAAGACTCCTGTGATACCAAACCTGAACAAGTGTATTTCAAAATTTCGCCCCGCCCCTTCCACCCCCACAAAAGACGAAAATCCACAATTTTGAAGATAGAAAAAAAAAATGCAGTATTGTAGAGAATGACCATATCTACCAGATTCCCAAATTTGGTTCAGATCGGATCATTATTGTAGCCACAATGATCAAATGAATTTTCAGCAGCAATCCCCCACTCCTCTTTGCAGAGTAAGTCAATTATTGGGGTTGATTGTTGCTGTAGTTTTTCCCACACGCACACTCACGCTCAAACATGCTGCCTCGTGAAGTGTACGTGTGTTGTTGTGAGAACTGATGTAGAAGATGTAGATGTAGATGTCGATGACAGATGTAGCAAAAAATGTAAAATGTAAAACTGATAAATCACATCATAAATCACATGTGTACTGACTGAGTACGGGTATAAAAGTAGAGTCGCGTTCGAAGCGACTCCGTACGTTCTTTTTCGTTTTTTTTGTGTCACTTAATCATTTTTATACAAAAGAAGTTAATAATTTGTTTGTATTATAATTATATAGTGAAAGAAAAATATGTTTGCCAATCACACCGTTTTCAACGGTATTTAGTAATTTCACCATAACCAAAGTAAAAATTAAATTAAAATATATAAACGTGTTTTTCCAACAAAAACTAAATTTTTCCAATGAATTATTTTGTTTTCTATAAAGTTATGACAAAGCTAATATTTAAAAATTTTTTTTTTTCAAAATAAGAACTAATTAATTTTTTGGTGATACCACCCTTGGCGTTTATGAGACATTTGGTCCTATTGGGCATCGAATCGTATAAAACCTTCAGATATTGCTCCGTTATATCATATAAAATCATACTTTTTTATAGTTTGGCGTAACCATGGTTTTCTCAACCATAGTTTTCTGCTTCCTTTTTTCCTATTTTTGAACTCATAAAGGCCCAGACATTCTCTATCGGATTGAGCTCGGGACTGTTACCTGGCCAATCTAAGGACTTAATACCCAATTCCATCTTAAAAATGTTAACCTATCGTTAAGGAATAGTCAAAAATAGTATATTGCATTTTTTAAATAGCAAACGACGAAGAATAACTTAGAGAGCGCGCTCGATGACAAGGTGCAGAATCGTACTGAAAGATGGGATCATCTTCTTTCTCAGTAACTGATTCCATACTAGGCACAACGCCACTGAGAATAATTTCTTTATACACTTTTGCATTAACCATACCTTTTACCATTATTATCGATTCAATTTTATTTTTAGATATTCAAACCCATACCATAATATAAGGCAAATACTTTTACGGTGCTAATGCAGCAATCTTCGGAATAGCGTTCGCCTGTTCTCCGGCGATCTGTGCGCGAACCATCGAGTCCAATGAGGTTGAATTTGGACTCATTCGACAATATGACACGTGACCATTCGAATTCACCCCAATTTGATTTTTCTGTAGACCAATTTAAGCGAGCTTTCTTAATTATACTGTTCAGAAGTGGCTTTTTGGCAGGTGTCCTTGCCATTAGGCCAAACTCCTTTAGCCGAAGCTGTATAGTTCGAGCCGAAATATCTTTTGAAAATCGTTGCTGCAGCTATCTCACAGCATTTAAAAATCTATTATTCTATTCTATCTATTCAATTCGTAAAATAGCGATTAAAAATAAGTTCAACAAAAGTTTCTGTGAGACGATTTTGAAAAAAAATCGAAAGACTTGAGAAGTGGAGAGGAAGAAAGGATCGGGAAGAAAAAACTCAAAAAAATCAAATCAAGTTCGTTGAACTTATTTTTAATAGCTATTTTACGAATTGAAACATTTTGTTCAGCCAATTCAATAATTTTTTAACTTTTCACAGTTATTTAAGTTGGGTGATAGAGAGAGAGTGATAGACAAAAGCTAAAACAATACTATAGAGCGGATAAATGTATTTACGTACGTACGGAAAGCAACAACACAAACAAAATTTACCGACGCACAAATTGATTAAAAACGTTGTGTTTTACACAATTATTAAGGCATGCACCCGCGAATTTGGATAGCAAATCAGTTAGAGATAAATTTAGCGGAGCGCAAGAAAAAAACACGTCTGGTCACTACAAAAAGAGAACGAACGATTGTGAGACTCTCTCTGAGACTCTACAGCTTACGCAAGGTTCTCTCAAAGTAAACTGAAACTTTTGGGTTATCTG
The DNA here is from genome assembly GCA_009664405.1 of Drosophila bifasciata. NCBI lineage: Eukaryota > Metazoa > Arthropoda > Insecta > Diptera > Drosophilidae > Drosophila > Drosophila bifasciata. The sequence goes on from CM019043.1 coordinate 21,916,629, forward strand.
AAGACAGCCGATCAATCTTAGACGACGTTTAGCACCAAGTCGCTAAACCTTCTTCACAACACATATTTCCCAAGCTACGCTGGAAAGGCTTCCAAGCTTCCTTCCATTGCCTCAAGTTCCATTCTGAACCTGTTAAGTCAGGAGAATCAAATCCGCGGGATCAGATGGCATCATCACAGCCAAACTGATCCACGCCGGAAAACGAGCCATAAACTGACTCAAACGGATTAATGAGGGGGTTTTCTCCCACGAACAAATCCCGGACACATGGCTTCAGGCCAAAGGAGAAGGCAAGCCCTTACACACAGAACCCAAAGATTTAAGAATGGCTTCTAGGGCTGCATCTTAGGGCGACCATATTGCCGAATCAAATCTCTGATTCTTAGCATGCCTATCGGAGGGGAAGATCCACCGAAGCGGCCATATACGCGATCACATCGATCATCGAATCGTTCCTTAACTGTAACGAGTACACCCTGGTAGCCTCCCTAGAAATAAAAGGCGCCTTCAAAAACATCATCCCGATCGCCATCACGGGAGCACTGACTGACCTGTGGATTGATTGCCGGACGGTGGTCTCATCGATCAGATGCTGCAATGCAGGACCGTTGTGGCATCTCTGGGGACGTCAACGTCCACCAGGTTTGTCAGGAGAGGTACCCCGCAGGGCGGAGTTTCTCGCCACAGTAAATTGACAGCTGCCGGTGATAGAGGGGGGTGGATGCCGTGTGCGCCAGCTGATGATGTCGATAAAGCATTCTCTCGAAAATTTCCACAGACCCTATGCGAGTGAATAACAATCACCCTCATGAAACTATCACAATGGGTAGACAAATGCGGGCTAGGTGAAAACGGAACTAGTACTATTCACCAGGAAGTACAAGATTCCGACACTTATTCTCCCAAAACTCTGCAGAGTCCCAAGCCTTAGCAACAATGGCAACTATCTTGGACTGATCCTCGACAGGAAGCTCGACTAGAAACTGAGCATAGAGATGAGTACTTCAGTGGCCCTCTTCACCTGCACAAAAACCATTGGACTTAAATAGGGCATGACCCCGCATATATTCCGGTGGCTATATACCGCCATCATACGACCAGTCCTGATGTACGGAAAAGTGGTCGGGTGGACAGCCCTGGACAAGAAAACTGTCCTAACAAACTCAGCAGAGTTTTTTTAACGGACAGATTACACACACCCAAGCGAAGCTCTCGACTCCATGCTGTAGAACTCATGGCGAAAAAGATTTCAACACTTTCCGGTCTCAGAATGAGAGAATCCAAACTCGGGAATCTTAACGAGACTTCCGCAACTTTCAGAAAGGACAGATTACTGCATCCCAAGTGACTACCTCTCTACGCTTTTCCAATTATCCATCCCGCTTAAGGAGGACTATAAGAGGGGCGAATCTGGACCTGCAAATGCGATCCATTTATAAGTTATTAATTATTGTACCCCACGCCGCTCATTTCTCAGAGGGGCGACCGGTGGCACGGCGCTTTGGCTCTGCTGCTGCTCGGGGGCGACCGGTTGTGCGACGATGTGGCTCTAATGCTGAACTGCAGGTAGAGGGGTGGCTGCAGGTCCTTCTTTGAAGGGGGGTGCGTGTGGCCCGGTTGGCGACTCCGCAAATATCTCCGTGGAGTTATGTGGGGAGAGATAGTCTCTCCGTTTTATCGGCCTTTTGGCTCGAAAAAGTAGAAATACAAAGATTTACGGCTGTCGCCGGAGTCAGAAACTTTATTGAGCAAATCAAGTTCGTTGAACTTATTTTTAATCGCTATTTTACGAATTGAAACATTTTGTTCAGCCAATTCAATAATTTTTAACTTTTTCACAGTTATTTAAGTTGGGTGATAGAGAGAGAGTGATAGACAAAAGCTAAAACAATACTATAGAGCGGATAAATGTATTTACGTACGGAAAGCAACAACACAAACAAAATTTACCGACGCACAAATTGGTTAAAAACGTTGTGTTTTACACAATTATTAAGGCATGCACCCGCGAATTTGGATAGCAAATCAGTTAGAGATAAATTTAGCGGAGCGCAAAAAAAACACGTCTGGTCACTACAAAAAGAGAACGAACGATTGTGAGACTCTCTCTCTGAGACTCTACAGCTTACGCAAGGTTCTCTCAAAGTAAACTGAAACTTTGGGTTATCTGAAGACAGCCGATCAATCTTAGACGACGTTTAGCACCAAGTCGCTAAACCTTCTTCACAACACATATTTCCCAAGCTACGCTGGAAAGGCTTCCAAGCTTCCTTCCATTGCCTCAAGTTCCATTCTGAACCTGTTAAGTCAGGAGAATCAAATCCGCGGGATCAGATGGCATCATCACAGCCAAACTGATCCACGCCGGAAAAACGAGCCATAAACTGACTCAAACGGATTAATGAGGGGTTTTCTCCCACGAACAAATCCCGGACACATGGCTTCAGGCCAAAGGCGAAGACAAGCCCTTACACACAGAACCCAAAGATTTAAGAATGGCTTCTAGGGCTGCATCTTAGGGCGACCATATTGCCGAATCAAATCTCTGATTCTTAGCATGCCTATCGGAGGGGAAGATCCACCGAAGCGGCCATATACGCGATCACATCGATCATCGAATCGTTCCTTAACTGTAACGAGTACACCCTGGTAGCCTCCCTAGAAATAAAAGGCGCCTTCAAAACATCATCCCGATCGCCATCACGGGAGCACTGACTGACCTGTGGATTGATTGCCGGACGGTGGTCTCATCGATCAGATGCTGCAATGCAGGACCGTTGTGGCATCTCTGGGGACGTCAACGTCCACCAGGTTTGTCAGGAGAGGTACCGCAGGGCGGAGTTTCTCGCCACAGTAAATTGACAGCTGCCGGTGATAGAGGGGGTGGATGCCGTGTGCGCCAGCTGATGATGTCGATAAAGCATTCTCTCGAAAAATTTCCACAGACCCTATGCGAGTGAATAACAATCACCCTCATGAAACTATCACAATGGGTAGACAAATGCGGGCTAGGTGAAAACGGAACTAGTACTATTCACCAGGAAGTACAAGATTCCGACACTTATTCTCCCAAAACTCTGCAGAGTCCCAAGCCTTAGCAACAATGGCAACTATCTTGGACTGATCCTCGACAGGAAGCTCGACTAGAAACTGAGCATAGAGATGAGTACTTCAGTGGCCCTCTTCACCTGCACAAAACCATTGGACTTAAATAGGGCATGACCCCGCATATATTCCGGTGGCTATATACCGCCATCATACGACCAGTCCTGATGTACGGAAAAGTGGTCGGGTGGACAGCCCTGGACAAGAAAACTGTCCTAACAAACTCAGCAGAGTTTTTTAACGGACAGATTACACACACCCAAGCGAAGCTCTCGACTCCATGCTGTAGAACTCATGGCGAAAAAGATTTCAACACTTTCCGGTCTCAGAATGAGAGAATCCAAACTCGGGAATCTTAACGAGACTTCCGCAACTTTCAGAAAGGACAGATTACTGCATCCCAAGTGACTACCTCTCTACGCTTTTCCAATTATCCATCCCGCTTAAGGAGGACTATAAGAGGGGCGAATCTGGACCTGCAAATGCGATCCATTTATAAGTTATTAATTATTGTACTCCCCACGCCGCTCATTTCTCAGAGGGGGCGACCGGTGGCACGGCGCTTTGGCTCTGCTGCTGCTCGGGGCGACCGGTTGTGCGACGATGTGGCTCTAATGCTGAACTGCAGGTAGAGGGGTGGCTGCAGGTCCTTCTTTGAAGGGGGTGCGTGTGGCCCGGTTGGCGACTCCGCAAATATCTCCGTGGAGTTATGTGGGGAGAGATAGTCTCTCCGTTTTTATCGGCCTTTTGGCTCGAAAAAGTAGAAATACAAAAGATTTACGGCTGTCGCCGGAGTCAGAAACTTTATTGAGCAAATCAAGTTCGTTGAACTTATTTTTAATCGCTATTTTACGAATTGAAACATTTTGTTCAGCCAATTCAATAATTTTAACTTTTCACAGTTATTTAAGTTGGGTGATAGAGAGAGTGATAGACAAAAGCTAAAACAATACTATAGAGCGGATAAATGTATTTACGTACGGAAAGCAACAACACAAACAAAATTTACCGACGCACAAATTGGTTAAAACGTTGTGTTTTACACAATTATTAAGGCATGCACCCGCGAATTTGGATAGCAAATCAGTTAGAGATAAATTTAGCGGAGCGCAAGAAAAAACACGTCTGGTCACTACAAAAGAGAACGAACGATTGTGAGACTCTCTCTGAGACTCTACAGCTTACGCAAGGTTCTCTCAAAGTAAACTGAAACTTTGGGTTATCTGAAGACAGCCGATCAATCTTAGACGACGTTTAGCACCAAGTCGCTAAACCTTCTTCACAACACATATTTCCCAAGCTACGCTGGAAAGGCTTCCAAGCTTCCTTCCATTGCCTCAAGTTCCATTCTGAACCTGTTAAGTCAGGAGAATCAAATCCGCGGGATCAGATGGCATCATCACAGCCAAACTGATCCACGCCGGAAAACGAGCCATAAACTGACTCAAACGGATTAATGAGGGGTTTTCTCCCACGAACAAATCCCGGACACATGGCTTCAGGCCAAAGGCGAAGACAAGCCCCTTACACACAGAACCCAAAGATTTAAGAATGGCTTCTAGGGCTGCATCTTAGGGCGACCATATTGCCGAATCAAATCTCTGATTCTTAGCATGCCTATCGGAGGGAAGATCCACCGAAGCGGCCATATACGCGATCACATCGATCATCGAATCGTTCCTTAACTGTAACGAGTACACCCTGGTAGCCTCCCTAGAAATAAAAGGCGCCTTCAAAAACATCATCCCGATCGCCATCACGGAGCACTGACTGACCTGTGGATTGATTGCCGGACGGTGGTCTCATCGATCAGATGCTGCAATGCAGGACCGTTGTGGCATCTCTGGGGACGTCAACGTCCACCAGGTTTGTCAGGAGAGGTACCCGCAGGGCGGAGTTTCTCGCCACAGTAAATTGACAGCTGCCGGTGATAGAGGGGGGTGGATGCCGTGTGCGCCAGCTGATGATGTCGATAAAGCATTCTCTCGAAAATTTCCACAGACCCTATGCGAGTGAATAACAATCACCCTCATGAAACTATCACAATGGGTAGACAAATGCGGGCTAGGTGAAAAACGGAACTAGTACTATTCACCAGGAAGTACAAGATTCCGACACTTATTCTCCCAAAAACTCTGCAGAGTCCCAAGCCTTAGCAACAATGGCAACTATCTTGGACTGATCCTCGACAGGAAGCTCGACTAGAAACTGAGCATAGAGATGAGTACTTCAGTGGCCCTCTTCACCTGCACAAAACCATTGGACTTAAATAGGGCATGACCCCGCATATATTCCGGTGGCTATATACCGCCATCATACGACCAGTCCTGATGTACGGAAAAGTGGTCGGGTGGACAGCCCTGGACAAGAAAACTGTCCTAACAAACTCAGCAGAGTTTTTTTTTTAACGGACAGATTACACACACCCAAGCGAAGCTCTCGACTCCATGCTGTAGAACTCATGGCGAAAAAAAAAGATTTCAACACTTTCCGGTCTCAGAATGAGAGAATCCAAACTCGGGAATCTTAACGAGACTTCCGCAACTTTCAGAAAGGACAGATTACTGCATCCCAAGTGACTACCTCTCTACGCTTTTCCAATTATCCATCCCGCTTAAGGAGGACTATAAGAGGGGCGAATCTGGACCTGCAAATGCGATCCATTTATAAGTTATTAATTATTGTACTCCCACGCCGCTCATTTCTCAGAGGGGGGCGACCGGTGGCACGGCGCTTTGGCTCTGCTGCTGCTCGGGGCGACCGGTTGTGCGACGATGTGGCTCTAATGCTGAACTGCAGGTAGAGGGGTGGCTGCAGGTCCTTCTTTGAAGGGGGTGCGTGTGGCCCGGTTGGCGACTCCGCAAATATCTCCGTGGAGTTATGTGGGGAGAGATAGTCTCTCCGTTTTTATCGGCCTTTTGGCTCGAAAAAGTAGAAATACAAAGATTTACGGCTGTCGCCGGAGTCAGAAACTTTATTGAGCAAATCAAGTTCGTTGAACTTATTTTTAATCGCTATTTTACGAATTGAAACATTTTGTTCAGCCAATTCAATAATTTTTAACTTTTCACAGTTATTTAAGTTGGGTGATAGAGAGAGAGTGATAGACAAAAGCTAAAACAATACTATAGAGCGGATAAATGTATTTACGTACGGAAAGCAACAACACAAACAAAATTTACCGACGCACAAATTGGTTAAAAACGTTGTGTTTTACACAATTATTAAGGCATGCACCCGCGAATTTGGATAGCAAATCAGTTAGAGATAAATTTAGCGGAGCGCAAGAAAAAACACGTCTGGTCACTACAAAAAAGAGAACGAACGATTGTGAGACTCTCTCTGAGACTCTACAGCTTACGCAAGGTTCTCTCAAAGTAAACTGAAACTTTGGGTTATCTGAAGACAGCCGATCAATCTTAGACGACGTTTAGCACCAAGTCGCTAAACCTTCTTCACAACACATATTTCCCAAGCTACGCTGGAAAGGCTTCAAGCTTCCTTCCATTGCCTCAAGTTCCATTCTGAACCTGTTAAGTCAGGAGAATCAAATCCGCGGGATCAGATGGCATCATTACAGCCAAACTGATCCACGCCGGAAAACGAGCCATAAACTGACTCAAACGGATTAATGAGGGGTTTTCTCCCACGAACAAATCCCGGACACATGGCTTCAGGCCAAAGGCGAAGACAAGCCCTTACACACAGAACCCAAAGATTTAAGAATGGCTTCTAGGGCTGCATCTTAGGGCGACCATATTGCCGAATCAAATCTCTGATTCTTAGCATGCCTATCGGAGGGGAAGATCCACCGAAGCGGCCATATACGCGATCACATCGATCATCGAATCGTTCCTTAACTGTAACGAGTACACCCTGGTAGCCTCCCTAGAAATAAAAGGCGCCTTCAAAAACATCATCCCGATCGCCATCACGGGAGCACTGACTGACCTGGGGATTGATTGCCGGACGGTGGTCTCATCGATCAGATGCTGCAATGCAGGACCGTTGTGGCATCTCTGGGGACGTCAACGTCCACCAGGTTTGTCAGGAGAGGTACCCCGCAGGGCGGAGTTTCTCGCCACAGTAAATTGACAGCTGCCGGTGATAGAGGGGGGTGGATGCCGTGTGCGCCAGCTGATGATGTCGATAAAGCATTCTCTCGAAAATTTCCACAGACCCTATGCGAGTGAATAACAATCACCCTCATGAAACTATCACAATGGGTAGACAAATGCGGGCTAGGTGAAAACGGAACTAGTACTATTCACCAGGAAGTACAAGATTCCGACACTTATTCTCCCAAAACTCTGCAGAGTCCCAAGCCTTAGCAACAATGGCAACTATCTTGGACTGATCCTCGACAGGAAGCTCGACTAGAAACTGAGCATAGAGATGAGTACTTCAGTGGCCCTCTTCACCTGCACAAAACCATTGGACTTAAATAGGGCATGACCCCCGCATATATTCCGGTGGCTATATACCGCCATCATACGACCAGTCCTGATGTACGGAAAAGTGGTCGGGTGGACAGCCCTGGACAAGAAAACTGTCCTAACAAACTCAGCAGTTTTTTTTTTTTTAACGGACAGATTACACACACCCAAGCGAAGCTCTCGACTCCATGCTGTAGAACTCATGGCGAAAAAGATTTCAACACTTTCCGGTCTCAGAATGAGAGAATCCAAACTCGGGAATCTTAACGAGACTTCCGCAACTTTCAGAAAGGACAGATTACTGCATCCCAAGTGACTACCTCTCTACGCTTTTCCAATTATCCATCCCGCTTAAGGAGGACTATAAGAGGGGCGAATCTGGACCTGCAAATGCGATCCATTTATAAGTTATTAATTATTGTACTCCCCACGCCGCTCATTTCTCAGAGGGGCGACCGGTGGCACGGCGCTTTGGCTCTGCTGCTGCTCGGGGGCGACCGGTTGTGCGACGATGTGGCTCTAATGCTGAACTGCAGGTAGAGGGGTGGCTGCAGGTCCTTCTTTGAAGGGGGTGCGTGTGGCCCGGTTGGCGACTCCGCAAATATCTCCGTGGAGTTATGTGGGGGAGAGATAGTCTCTCCGTTTTTATCGGCCTTTTGGCTCGAAAAAGTAGAAATACAAAAGATTTACGGCTGTCGCCGGAGTCAGAAACTTTATTGAGCAAATCAAGTTCGTTGAACTTATTTTTAATCGCTATTTTACGAATTGAAACATTTTGTTCAGCCAATTCAATAATTTTTAACTTTTCACAGTTATTTAAGTTGGGTGATAGAGAGAGAGTGATAGACAAAAGCTAAAACAATACTATAGAGCGGATAAATGTATTTACGTACGGAAAGCAACAACACAAACAAAATTTACCGACGCACAAATTGGTTAAAAACGTTGTGTTTTTACACAATTATTAAGGCATGCACCCGCGAATTTGGATAGCAAATCAGTTAGAGATAAATTTAGCGGAGCGCAAGAAAAAAACACGTCTGGTCACTACAAAAAGAGAACGAACGATTGTGAGACTCTCTCTGAGACTCTACAGCTTACGCAAGGTTCTCTCAAAGTAAACTGAAACTTTGGGTTATCTGAAGACAGCCGATCAATCTTAGACGACGTTTAGCACCAAGTCGCTAAACCTTCTTCACAACACATATTTCCCAAGCTACGCTGGAAAGGCTTCCAAGCTTCCTTCCATTGCCTCAAGTTCCATTCTGAACCTGTTAAGTCAGGAGAATCAAATCCGCGGGATCAGATGGCATCATCACAGCCAAACTGATCCACGCCGGAAAACGAGCCATAAACTGACTCAAACGGATTAATGAGGGGTTTTCTCCCACGAACAAATCCCGGACACATGGCTTCAGGCCAAAGGCGAAGACAAGCCCTTACACACAGAACCCAAAGATTTAAGAATGGCTTCTAGGGCTGCATCTTGGGGCGACCATATTGCCGAATCAAATCTCTGATTCTTAGCATGCCTATCGGAGGGAAGATCCACCGAAGCGGCCATATACGCGATCACATCGATCATCGAATCGTTCCTTAACTGTAACGAGTACACCCTGGTAGCCTCCCTAGAAATAAAAGGCGCCTTCAAAAACATCATCCCGATCGCCATCACGGGAGCACTGACTGACCTGTGGATTGATTGCCGGACGGTGGTCTCATCGATCAGATGCTGCAATGCAGGACCGTTGTGGCATCTCTGGGGACGTCAACGTCCACCAGGTTTGTCAGGAGAGGTACCCGCAGGGCGGAGTTTCTCGCCACAGTAAATTGACAGCTGCCGGTGATAGAGGGGGTGGATGCCGTGTGCGCCAGCTGATGATGTCGATAAAGCATTCTCTCGAAAATTTCCACAGACCCTATGCGAGTGAATAACAATCACCCTCATGAAACTATCACAATGGGTAGACAAATGCGGGCTAGGTGAAAACGGAACTAGTACTATTCACCAGGAAGTACAAGATTCCGACACTTATTCTCCCAAAACTCTGCAGAGTCCCAAGCCTTAGCAACAATGGCAACTATCTTGGACTGATCCCTCGACAGGAAGCTCGACTAGAAACTGAGCATAGAGATGAGTACTTCAGTGGCCCTCTTCACCTGCACAAAACCATTGGACTTAAATAGGGCATGACCCCGCATATATTCCGGTGGCTATATACCGCCATCATACGACCAGTCCTGATGTACGGAAAAGTGGTCGGGTGGACAGCCCTGGACAAGAAAACTGTCCTAACAAACTCAGCAGAGTTTTTTTTTTTTTTTAACGGACAGATTACACACACCCAAGCGAAGCTCTCGACTCCATGCTGTAGAACTCATGGCGAAAAGATTTCAACACTTTCCGGTCTCAGAATGAGAGAATCCAAACTCGGGAATCTTAACGAGACTTCCGCAACTTTCAGAAAGGACAGATTACTGCATCCCAAGAGACTACCTCTCTACGCTTTTCCAATTATCCATCCCGCTTAAGGAGGACTATAAGAGGGGCGAATCTGGACCTGCAAATGCGATCCATTTATAAGTTATTAATTATTGTACTCCCACGCCGCTCATTTCTCAGAGGGGCGACCGGTGGCACGGCGCTTTGGCTCTGCTGCTGCTCGGGGGCGACCGGTTGTGCGACGATGTGGCTCTAATGCTGAACTGCAGGTAGAGGGGTGGCTGCAGGTCCTTCTTTGAAGGGGGGGTGCGTGTGGCCCGGTTGGCGACTCCGCAAATATCTCCGTGGAGTTATGTGGGGAGAGATAGTCTCTCCGTTTTATCGGCCTTTTGGCGAAAAAAAGTAGAAATACAAAAGATTTATGGCTGTCGCCGGAGTCAGAAACTTTATTGAGCAAATCAAGTTCGTTGAACTTATTTTTAATCGCTATTTTACGAATTGAAACATTTTGTTCAGCCAATTCAATAATTTTTAACTTTTCACAGTTATTTAAGTTGGGTGATAGAGAGAGAGTGATAGACAAAAGCTAAAAACAATACTATAGAGCGGATAAATGTATTTACGTACGGAAAGCAACAACACAAACAAAATTTACCGACGCACAAATTGGTTAAAAACGTTGTGTTTTACACAATTATTAAGGCATGCACCCGCGAATTTGGATAGCAAATCAGTTAGAGATAAATTTAGCGGAGCGCAAGAAAAAAACACGTCTGGTCACTACAAAAAGAGAACGAACGATTGTGAGACTCTCTCTGAGACTCTACAGCTTACGCAAGGTTCTCTCAAAGTAAACTGAAACTTTGGGTTATCTGAAGACAGCCGATCAATCTTAGACGACGTTTAGCACCAAGTCGCTAAACCTTCTTCACAACACATATTTCCCAAGCTACGCTGGAAAGGCTTCCAAGCTTCCTTCCATTGCCTCAAGTTCCATTCTGAACCTGTTAAGTCAGGAGAATCAAATCCGCGGGATCAGATGGCATCATCACAGCCAAACTGATCCACGCCGGAAAACGAGCCATAAACTGACTCAAACGGATTAATGAGGGGTTTTCTCCCACGAACAAATCCCGGACACATGGCTTCAGGCCAAAGGCGAAGGCAAGCCCTTACACACAGAACCCAAAGATTTAAGAATGGCTTCTAGGGCTGCATCTTAGGGCGACCATATTGCCGAATCAAATCTCTGATTCTTAGCATGCCTATCGGAGGGGAAGATCCACCGAAGCGGCCATATACGCGATCTCATCGATCATCGAATCGTTCCTTAACTGTAACGAGTACACCCTGGTAGCCTCCCTAGAAATAAAAGGCGCCTTCAAAAACATCATCCCGATCGCCATCACGGGAGCACTGACTGACCTGTGGATTGATTGCCGGACGGTGGTCTCATCGATCAGATGCTGCAATGCAGGACCGTTGTGGCATCTCTGGGGACGTCAACGTCCACCAGGTTTGTCAGGGGAGAGGTACCCGCAGGGCGGAGTTTCTCGCCACAGTAAATTGACAGCTGCCGGTGATAGAGGGGGGGGTGGATGCCGTGTGCGCCAGCTGATGATGTCGATAAAGCATTCTCTCGAAAATTTCCACAGACCCTATGCGAGTGAATAACAATCACCCTCATGAAACTATCACAATGGGTAGACAAATGCGGGCTAGGTGAAAACGGTACTAGTACTATTCACCAGGAAGTACAAGATTCCGACACTTATTCTCCCAAAACTCTGCAGAGTCCCAAGCCTTAGCAACAATGGCAACTATCTTGGACTGATCCTCGACAGGAAGCTCGACTAGAAACTGAGCATAGAGATGAGTACTTCAGTGGCCCCTCTTCACCTGCACAAAAACCATTGGACTTAAATAGGGCATGACCCCGCATATATTCCGGTGGCTATATACCGCCATCATACGACCAGTCCTGATGTACGGAAAAGTGGTCGGGTGGACAGCCCTGGACAAGAAAAACTGTCCTAACAAACTCAGCAGAGTTTTTTTTTTTTTTTAACGGACAGATTACACACACCCAAGCGAAGCCCCTCGACTCCATGCTGTAGAACTCATGGCGAAAAAGATTTCAACACTTTCCGGTCTCAGAATGAGAGAATCCAAACTCGGGAATCTTAACGAGACTTCCGCAACTTTCAGAAAGGACAGATTACTGCATCCCAAGTGACTACCTCTCTACGCTTTTCCAATTATCCATCCCGCTTAAGGAGGACTATAAGAGGGGCGAATCTGGACCTGCAAATGCGATCCATTTATAAGTTATTAATTATTGTACTCCCACGCCGCTCATTTCTCAGAGGTGGCGACCGGTGGCACGGCGCTTTGGCTCTGCTGCTGCTCGGGGGCGACCGGTTGTGCGACGATGTGGCTCTAATGCTGAACTGCAGGTAGAGGGGTGGCTGCAGGTCCTTCTTTGAAGGGGGGGTGCGTGTGGCCCGGTTGGCGACTCCGCAAATATCTCCGTGGAGTTATGTGGGGAGAGATAGTCTCTCCGTTTTTATCGGCCTTTTGGCTCGAAAAAGTGGAAATACAAAGATTTACGGCTGTCGCCGGAGTCAGAAACGTTATTGAGCTGTTGCTCTCAATTTGACGTTATAAAAATACAAACTATATCTAAAGACAAAACGGAAGCTTAGCCGGCGAGCCGTCTGCGGAAGAACACAAAATGCTGGCCACGCTACATGAGCCAGAATCAGGCGATGTCGGTGGCCAATGGTATCAGGACGCAGCACACAACACCAAAATATGCTGCATCAGCGCCCTAAGTACAGAAACTTGAGAAATAGTTAGGTGGGACGAGAAACATTAAGGTTCCGCATGCCCTATTCGTAAATGTGTTAACTTATACACTGATAAGGAAAAGTTAGACGGCCGCGTGGGTGGGAGCGTCATCTGCAACGAGCTCAAAATCAATCACTGCTTTAAACTTCCGGATCACAGTAGCGTGTTCCAGGCAGAGGTCGTAGCAATCAATGAGGCTATCTCTATCGTCTCTAAACTCTCTGTCGGGTTTCCCAGCCCGATAATTGGTCGTAAAATCTTTTATATTATATAATAGTTGGTGGGCCAACCTAACGTAAATCTATCTATGTTTGCTATTTCGACTGCCCACTGTTCATAAAAAATTTTATTTGTTTATGTTTACGCAGGGCAGCTGCCGGTCTTTCGCCTCTTTTATGTCAACTTCTTTGTTTCGCTACCTTAGCTGCAGCATCTATGCTGTTCTCCCGCTCTCTTTCTTGGCTCAGCAGTAGATCGAGCTTCTATCGTTTCTTGCGTTATCTCTATCGCTTGCATTAGGGCACGGGCAATTTGGTCCGCCTGCCCCCTTTTAAGTTTTGAGCTGATCGTCATACCACATAGCAAGCAACATACCTTCGCTTTCGCATGCCAATAAAGGATATCTACATATATTCCATCGAAAAAAATTTGTTTTAATTCAACAGCTATTAAAAGGCTTAGTAGCTTTACACTATCCTTAGGCGGACACTCAGTGTGCGTCTTCTCAGATAGCCAAGTAGCTTTCAAGGCACTTGGCTCATCGTTGAACTCAACAACTGTCAATGACTGTCACAGGTCTCTAAATGGGACCGCAGAGCAGGGGAGGTTTTTTGCTCTCTCCGTGTACCGCCTTATCCTAACCTAACCTAACCTAATGTAAGTCAACAGTAACATTTTTATAATCTAAGATCTCTGAAAGTTACACATTCACAACATGTACATATGTACATATATATGTACATGTATGTAGATATTAATGAGGGTTAACGTTGTAAGCCGCGTCTTAAGCGCCTCGTCATCTATACCCAGTACTTCAGTGTGATAACACCAGACTCATGTGTTATCACACAAAATTAAGTTTCTCTAGATCTTAATATCCGAAAAATAGGCTTTTAAACGGACGGACAGGCGAAGAGACAAACATTGCTAATTAAATACTGGTTGCAAAAACATTCATTTATAATCTATAGTATTCATATAATTATAGGTTCAAATTTGTGTACCTGCTCATAGAACTTAAGTTGTTGTATAGGTTCATCCGAGTCGTTTTCACAAAAATCTTTTAAACAGCAGGTAACCTATAACACAAAACATCAATATCGGGCATGATTATATAAAAAAATATTACTCACCTAAAACTTCATTAAAAATTTTATGAAAGTTAAGTTGGCTTTCTTTTTTCCAAATATTTGTACATAACGCTTCTGACACTGAAACGAAAAAATGTGCAAATGCTTAAATTTATACTGTTTAAGATCACCACTATCTTCAGTTATACTTTTTAGTTATTTGCATTTCATTGTATTATTATTTTTTTTATATGTATTAATTTTTAAACTGGAAAGACTACTACCGAAAAATTAATTTTTGGAACTATCTATTATTGGAAGATATTTTTCGATATATTTAAACATTTTTGACTTTAAAAAAATAACTCACCGGACCCCAGGCGAGATTATTTCTGAAATGATCCTATCTTATCTTATGCACCCAGCGGCAAAAACAGCCACACTTTGAAAATTCATTATTATTTGTAACTTGTTGGACAATTTTTTGTTTGTTGTAAATAAATAAATTTTAAACATAAGTAAATAAGTACATAAGTTGCTACGCATAAAAAAACTTAAAACGTAACGTACCTTACTGCCATTGGATTTATGTTAAAGTACTCCTGTTCCGCTAAGCGAGGCCCATGGCAGCACAAACAACAGAAGCATAACGATAATTGTACCAAAAACTGTTCATTTTAATGAAATAGTATTGCAGTAGCAGTATTTTCAGCAAATAATCACAAAACCGATGCGCATCTGAGAAGCATGCGTTGCAAGTTTTCTTTTCTTATATTTTGCCTCCGTAGCTCTTCGATGGCCAAGTCTTGCTAAAGGCATGTTTTTTAAGATTAACTAAATAATTCAGATATTTGTTTATTTGAAAAGCTGATTGCTGCCAGGAAAGGAGAGTTGCCAGACAACTGCTAGAGATCTGGCTCGTTCTCCGTTGGAGCTCCACACTGAACCTGGTCAAGGCAGAGTGTGTGAGCGAGACAGAGAATGAGTTACAGTTGCAGCGCTGAATTGGAGGGTTAGTTAGCACCTGAAAATTTATTTCATCATTCTGTCTATAATAATTCGGCATTATGGTAACTATGGTCATTCTCTCTGATACCATGTTGTCAGTTTTCTTAAAGGGGCGGTGCAAGAAATTCAGAACTGACTGGTTATTTGGTTGCTCTAACTCTTTAGGTCTCTGATAATTAGGCACTTAACAAGACGGGCAGACAGACAAGTCTATATCAACTCGGCTATTGATGCTGATCAAGGATAAATATACTTTATGGGACCGAAAACGTTTCCTTCTGTTCGTTATACACATCCACATTACCACAAATTTCATACACCCCTTAACTTTTTGGAGTACGAGGTTTACGATCACGAAATAAAACGAAATGTTCTGCTATTTGGTTTGATTATATGAATATTGAAGAGTATATAATGAACTAGAGTACGGATCCACGAAACACAACTACATTTGTAAGGCCATTCTAAAATGATACTTAGACAAAACAAGTTGACTTTTTAGCAGCGCGCTGACATAACAGTTTTTGCTCCACATGTTGAAGTTACAAATTTTTTTAATTCAATTTAAATTTAAATTTAAAATATTAAAAAAAAAATTTAATTTAAAACAATTAGAAATCAACACAATTTTAAAATATTAAAAAAAAAATAAATTGACCACTCTGAATTGCTAAATATTATTTTACCTAAAAAACGAATCGTTTTAAAAATCAAACTTTTGAACAAACCATAAAATATTCAATAAAAAAAAAAAAAAAAAAAAAAAAAATTATGTCAAGTGTTTGTGACACGAGCAAAATTGTCCTAGAAGATAAGGGTATCAGTATGCGGAAAGTACTGCTCATTAGACTGTATAAGATTTTCCTCTAAAATTTTTTTTTACTTGTCCGTTTTTATTTATTTTTAATTAATGCCAGATACCCAAATCTATGATGAAAAACGCCAGACCATCTTGTTGCCTCCCTTGCCACACCTTTTTTTTGCGGGCAATTACATTTGTTTTCGTTCACCGACGTTCCGGCGATCATTCGTCATACTATCGAACCAAACGGTTTACTATTATCGCAAAAATTACGTTTCTACAATCATTTATAGTACAGTCCAAAACTCCTGTAATAACACTTCAATACAAGTGTATTTCAAATATTCGTCACGCCCCTTCCACACACACAAAAAGACGAAAATTCACAATTTTGAAGATAGAACAGAAGGAAATTCAGTCCCGTAGAGCATGAACATATCTACAGTGCCGCACTTAAGTGTTGGCACAGTTGGAAATTTTAACTTTAAAGGCTATTTCTAGGCTTCTGGAGAATTTTCAAGAACCATTTTGTTTTTATATGCTTAAATTCAACATTTCTAAATTAAAACGCATAGTTTATTTTTTATTTCGTATCATACACTTAAAACTATTTATAATTTAGAAGAAAATGAACCTTTTTCGTGACACAAAAGTCTTGGCACACTTGCACTACTTATTTTATTTACTTTTTAACTTAAGCCCGATCTTATCATAATTTCTTATGAAATTTTATAATGGCACTCCCCTAAAACACATTTGTCTGATATTTCATTAAAAATTGCAGTTTTAGTTAGTTATTCTGCATTTTACCCAAACGTTTCTTGAGTTATTTGAGAGGCGCAAAGAAACTAGTGTAGCTCAGCGAAAAATTGTCCTTCACTTGCACAATGAAGGCAAATCTTATAGCGATATAGACAACATTATGGAATCGAGACGATTTTCCATCAGAAGCATTGTGCAGAGGTTTAAAGGAGCATCAATCTTGGAGAACGCACCCAGAGCAGGACGACCAAAGGCTTTAACTGACAGACAAAGCCTTTAACAAAGGCTTTAACTAAAGGTGGACCCCAAAATTTCCTCTTCCAAGATTGCCCATGAGGTCAAGGCTGAGCTTGGGACGGACATCCACCCCATGACTGTAAAGGAGGGCCCTGCACGAAGCCAACTACCATTGTCGTGCTGCTAGACGAAAGCCGTTGATCTCGGAGGTCAATACAAAAGCGTTTTGGCTATGCTAGAGGGAATTTGAGCAAGCCAATTGAATTCTGGGATCAAGTGATCTCTTCGAAAAAACAAAATTCAATATATTTCGATCCGATGGCCGTCAACAAGTGTGGAGAAAATCGAAAACTGAATTAGAAAAAAAAAAAAAAAAAACTGCGCCCACGGTGAAACACGGCCCTCCTTACAGTCATGGGGTAGATTTCCGTCCCAAGCTCAGCCCTGACCTCAGCGGCAATCTTGGAAGAGGAAATTTTGGGGTCCACCTTTACTTTGGGGATCACCTGCTGGCGTTCTCTGTCAGTTAAAGCCTTTGTTCGTCCTGCTCTGGGTGCGTTCTCCAAGATTGATGCTCCTTTAAACCTCTGCACAATGCTTCTGATGGAAAATCGTCTCGATTCCATAATGTTGTCTATATCGCTATAAGATTTGCCTTCATTGTGCAAGTGAAGGACAATTTTTCGCTGAGCTACACTAGTTTCTTTGCGCCTCTCAAATAACTCAAGAAACGTTTGGGTAAAATGCAGAATAACTAACTAAAACTGCAATTTTTAATGAAATATCAGACAAATGTGTTTTAGGGGAGTGCCATTATAAAATTTCATAAGAAATTATGATAAGATCGGGCTTAAGTTAAAAGTAAATAAAATAAGTAGTGCAAGTGTGCCAAGACTTTTGTGTCACGAAAAAGGTTCATTTTCTTCTAAATTATAAATAGTTTTAAGTGTATGATACGAAATAAAAAATAAACTATGCGTTTTAATTTAGAAATGTTTAATTTAAGCATATAAAACAAAATGGTTCTTGAAAATTCTCCAGAATCCTAGAAATAGCCTTTAAAGTTAAAATTTCCAACTGTGTTAACACTTAAGTGCGGCACTGTACCCTTCAGCCGCTACTGATTCTCTCTGTCGCTCACACACTCTTCCTCGTGCAGTGTACGCATGTTGTTGTGAGAAGTGATGTAGATGACAGATGCAGCATAAAAATATTAAATGTAAAAACTGATCAAATATTTTAAAAGTTCACATAAATCACATGTGTACTGACTGAGTACGGGTATATAAGAAGTGTCGCGTTAATGGCGACTCAACACGTTTCTTACGTATGATTCAAATTCCGCCACATGATTATGATAGATCCAACAGTATATTGTGTGCCTGAGTTCCTGGCGAATCAAGCCAGTTTAAAAATTCCGTGGGATAGTTTTTCGCTTCATCATCGTCGGATGACATCCGCAGTAATTCTGCTCGAACCTGTCTACGTATCCATTCATTTAATTCTGCACTTTCCTATTGCATTAGATTAATAAGGACATGCCGGTTACTTATTTTACGACGTGTGCACAAATTTATTGAACTCTTAATCGCTTATTAATTAATTTATTAAATTAATGACCGAAGACCCACTGTGCTCGACTCGACGCTGACGAACAGACGGAAGTCGTGCGGCAGGGTCCCGTCAGAGGAATATGCGAATAGATAACTGAAACCCCGCGCGCTATCTCTTTTTAACGAACAACCCCACAGTAGAACAGCTTTTTGACGCTTAATCAACATCTTGGCATTGTATGGTTTTGTTAGTACGATACTGGTGGGATATATGTACAAAGGCGTGTACGATTCGAAAAGAATACATTTAGCGTGGCTGGACTATGATTTGCATTCCGAGCCACATCTTATAAGGAAAATTGGTAGCTGGGAAACAAAGAATCGGTTTAACCATCAATCGATGTACAAATGTACATATGTATGTGCGGAGGGGACATGACCCAAAAATATTTTTACCTTATACGTGAAATGTTACATTGTAAGAAATATTCGACGCAACGAAATTACCTTATTCCGGAATATATTTCAAACCTTTGGAACTCACATGCATCTGTGTGCATACACACAAATAGTATATACAATACGTAAAATTAGAGTTTTTTATTGAATTGACATACATATGTTTATACATATAAAATAAATAATTGCTTACTAAATTAAATTATTAAAACGATATTTATATGTACAATTTATTTTTTAAGTTGTCTTGTTTTCCGTACATAGAAACATTATTAAAGCTTACATACGCTTATGCATGTTAAACATGGTAAATATAATACTCATTTACAACTGTAAACATGCATGCAATCATACATCCCCACATACATATGTATATTCAAACATATGACAGCAATGTTGGAAAGATGAGTGGATAGATCAATTTGGATATATGTCTCTACATGCACGCATATTTAAAATGAGTACCTGGGATCTGGTAAAGTCAATTTCTTGCTGGCCCTTGCGGCTGGAGTGCATTTTGACTTTTCCATTGCCATCAAATAGCTGACATCAGCTAACACAGCTTCCAGGTCTGCCATATTTTTGTTTACGTTGGTTACGTCTCGTTCATTCACATAAATTATTAACTATTGTTTTAAGTATAATTTGGTTATTTAAACCATTACCAACTATTAGTTATTTTTAATCAATTAATGTACTCATTTATTGCTGACAACAAAAATAAATAGTATGTATATATTTTCTTAAAAATCTTTCTTCCTCTTATCAACAGATCACAAGCTAACAATATCGATAAACTACCTGCTATGGAATATGTATGGCATTCCTAAAAGCGTTTTGGATTTAGTTTTAACATCTTGTCACAGAGTCCAGTGGAAAATGGGGACATTTTTACAATATGGAACCCTAATTACACTGTTAATCAAAAAACAGCTGCTGACCATATGATTTGATCTGAATTATTAAATTTCAACACGTTCAAATACATATTATATACTATAAAGCAGGGCCACGCTTCACTGAGACAATCTGTGGTTGCTTGGATGAGAAGTGCGTCGAATCTATACGTAAAATATAATTTTATTATACCCGTAATCGAAGAGTAAAAGGGTATACTCAATTTGTGGTAAAAGTGGATGTGTGTAACATAGAGAAGGACTAATTTCCGACCCTATAAAGTATATATATTCTTGATCAGCATCAATAGCCGAATCGATATAGCCCTGTCTGTCCGTCCGTCTGTCCGTCCGTCCGTCTTGTTTGTCGCCCATTGCTCGAAGGCTATAAGAGCTAGAGCAACCAAATTTTTTATCCAGAATGATGTGATATCTCACGCATAGAAAAGTGTTTCAAAATTTCACCCCGCCCACTTCCGCCTCCACAAAGGGCGCACATCTGTGGCGACCAAAATTTTGAAGATAACAGAAATGCAAAAACATAGAGAAAGTCCATATCTATAGGGGCCCAAATCTTAATCGGATTGGTAGTACAGCCACAATAGAGAAACCCAAATCGAAAAACGTCATTCCCTCTCTTTCGAACTCACAGTGAAACAAGTCGATTTGGTTTTTTTGTATTTTGTGCAGCCTGGATCTCAGAGACCATAAGAGCTAGAGCAACCAAACTTTCTGTCTAGACTCCTGTAATACCAAACCTGAACAAGTGAATTTCAAAATTTCGCCCTTCCCACATATATGTATGTATATTAACCAATGGACATATGTATGTATGGACATACACATCATAGTTAGGGAAGGGCAGTACTGCAGGTTTCCACTGTAAACATGCTATGGAAAAGAATGCGAATTGTCCGTCAGAACAAACGAGAATCCAAAACAAGCGCGGACAAGCGCGCGCACTCTCTCTCTCTCTCTCTCTCTCACTGTTTCTCATTCCACAATCTTAACTCCCCTCCTAACAAGATAGTCGAGATACACAGTCTGTCTGTTTTGCAATGTCTTTGCATGATCTTCCCCCCTCCCGCAATAACAGACATTTTAATATGTTTCCTTTTACCAACAGCGGGACCAATTAGAGGAAGAGAGACAGATAGAGCATCACCTCCTTCCACCCAAGCAATTGGTAAAAAATTTGTTTAAAATTTCATAAATACTAATACGGGCAAATACTTTCAAAAGGGGAGGGGAAATACGCAAATATTTTGACTACAAATGCGTATAGAAGAAAGGAGAAAACAACCCGCGAAATGTCATTCTCTCTATTTTTCTGATTCTAATTGAGAGTTCTCTGCCCACTCAGTCAAGTGCTCTCTCAATTGAGAATATGCACAGCTGTAAATTTACTCACATGCGTCGACCTACATTCATACATACATACATTCAACTAACAGCGATATCAAAGAGAAATAGTTATTAAACTCATTTACCACCCACCACCCCATGCAATAAGAATGCAATTAGGAGTATGTACATGTATAAATTAAGAAACATTTCCATATAAACGGTTAAGACAGATATGTTCCTGCGGTACATGTGTAAATACATACGTACGTATATATGCATGGAATTCTCCGTTTTGTTTTGTTTGGTTTTGATTTCGTTTCATTTTCCGTTGCTCCAAATGGCGCTCAATTTGCTCTTTAGTAAAAAAAAACCGAGCGAAATCAGTGAGCACTTGTATTGGTGGGACCAGTCGATATCGAGCCAACGACAGCGATAGAGAATTTCCGATTGCCAATTTCAATAAAATCGTTAATTTATCATATTTGAACTAGTTTACCTCTTATATTAATAAACATAAGTAGTGCTTGCTAGGGAGTGATTTGGGGACTTAGTTTTTCTGCGCCGATCAGGGTTAGAAGCTCCTATTAAGTGCTTTTCGGTGCCGCTGCTTACGTCGCTGCTGACGTCCGACGGACGTCGCTGCTGCTTTGCTGAGGACTGACGTAGCTGCTGCTGCTCGCTCCAGTGTGGGGAGTATTTGTCGTAGTTGTAGTTATTAATTAATTATAAAATATTAATAAATATTATTATATATTATATTTTATTATAATATTTTAAATTTTATTATATTATATAATATTATATTATTATACTATAACTGCAGTTTTGGTTTTTTCTATATTCAAAATTGTGGATTTTCGTCTTTTGGTTGGGCGGAAGGGGGCGGGGCGAAATTTTGAAATACACTTGTTCAGGTTTGGTATCACAGGAGTCTTGGCCAAAAGTTTGGTTGCTCTAGCTCTTATAGTCTCTGAGATCCAGGCGTTCGTGCGAAAGAGAGGGAGCGAAGTTTTTTCGTACGTTTTTCGCTATTTTCAAAATTGTCGACGCCACAGATTTGCGCCCTTTGTGGGGGCGGTAGTGGGCGGTGCGAAATTTTTGACACTTTTCCACGAGTGAGAGACCACATCATTCTGGAAAAAATTTGGTTGCTCTAGCTCTTATAGCCTTCGAGCAATGGGCGACAAACAAGACGGACGGACGGACAGACGGACGGACAGACGGACGGACAGACAGGGCTATATCGATTCGGCTTTTGATGCTGATCAAGAATATATATACTTTATAGGGTCGGAAATTATTCCTTCTCTCTGTTACACACATCCACTTTTACCACAAATACAATATACCCTTTTACTCTTCGATTACGGGTATAATTAGAAGCCACCACAATTATGCTGCAAATCTTACTTCACCACGAGCTTGCAATGGTACCAGACTTGCTGGGAAAAAGTTATGGCTAATTCATTATTCATTGTACCAACGGTATAATAAACGGTACATTGCAATAAATAAAACATGTTATTACATTAAAACTATCATTTCAATCAATTTTTTGAATTCCTAACATTTAGTTAGTAAGCATAAAAGCGCGCGGGTCTGCTAGTAACAATATATTATGCAAAAACAGATTTTTTGTACTCGTATATGTATTATATTTACAAATTTATTGAATAAAGCCTTTCCCCTCACAGCGTGATCACAGCTTTCCTATGAGAAACGACGGGAGTTTTTGACAGATGTGAAACTCCGGTTCCAATCGGCCCATCTACCATACACCATCCGTGAAAAACAGTTAAATGACTATAAAGTACAAAAAAATGATGCGGAAAATGAAAGTGTTAATTAAGCAAGAATGGAAAATTTGGCAATGGTCTTTGGCTGTTGTTTAAGAACACTATAAAATTTCTCACAATTTGTTACAAATGAATCATAAATTATACAATTCGATGAGGAAAAGATATATGAATGATATGCTGGATTCCAACCGCCATCATGGATTGGCCCATTCTGCATAGAAACATTGGATTCCCTCAGAGGTCCTGCAAATCCTAAATGTTCTGTTGCCAAATATGAATCAAAATAATCTCCATTCAGCATTAAACATGCCGCTTGTTGTGAATATAGTGTATTTTATACTTCAGCACCGGCATCGATTTCTGTACCCAAGATTACAGCAATTTCTCTCTCTGTCTCTCTCTCTCACTCTCTGTCAGTCTTTTGGTCATTATTTTCCAAATTACTAAGCGAACACCCACGGGCGCGAGTTATAGTTCCGTTCCGGGATCCAAAGAGGGGGTTGTCCTGTAGCTGGTTACTGGTCCTCGGGTAGTTTCGGGATTTGGTCTTTAGTCTCGGAAATAATTGGAACCGCAATGTTTGGAGTTAATTCTCAAACTGAAATCTATATTGTTCAGCGGTGGCTGAGTAGCCGCCGCTGCCGAAGTATACATAGAGTCTTATATGCTAATACATAACTACAAAGTGAAATAAATGAATGTTTATCTGGAACTCCAATCCAAGTGCTGCTCGTGTCACATTTCCTGAGGGTCGGGGCATCCTGTTGCAGTGTCAGCAAAACGTTAGCGGGGCAACGACTCAAGTGGTCGTTGCCCGATTTCGTACATTGTTTAGATTGCAACATAGTTGTATCCGCATACGTATGAAGTGGCCGCCCAGTCAGCGTACCAATTCTACGGTAGCTCTGGGTGGCTTTGCCGGTGGGTCGTTACCTACCGACTGGTCGGTAACTCCTCCCCTCCTGGATTGAAGTGACGGCCACAGTGATGGTGTGGACGTCACGAAACTTGGCTCCGGTATGGTGGAGAATATGACCTTCTTCTTCCTGTTGAACAACAAGACTGCTACTACGATTCCAAACAACAATAGCAAATATACCGCTCCAAAATTAGTAGTTGTGAAATTTTTCCAATAAATTATCGAGTTGGAAGCATTGATGGACCTTAGGTTTAAATTGTGTAGGTTAATGTCTTCGATATGGTCGGTGAAGTTAATGTTCTGTATGATTGGGATTGTAACGTCTATCTTCTCCTCGTATAGTGACAATTCTTTTGTCATAGGGAATATTATTGATGGATACTTCGCAGTTTTTGAATGTAACTAACGCTGATCCTTTTATAGAGAATTTCGTTTGTACAATTTGATGCAATGGTGGCGTTGACAGTGTTCAAAATAAGGATGTGTCCTGGTTCTATCTCCGTTATTATTTCTCTGTTTCCTACATCCTTGACTTTACAATTGGCGGAATTTAGCGTGAACATGCTATTGAGGCACTCGGTTTCAGGATTGTCTCTGATTGATAACAGATTTTCGCAGATATAATGTTTATCTACCCTATTACATTTGTTCTCAAAGTAGTGTACGTCTATAGCATTCTGATATGCCATATAATTAGGTAGTATTAAAATTTTGATTCATTAATAGGTAAGGGGACGATGTGTGAAAATTGGTACACGTCCTGTTTAAACGTGGGTATCTTAATTCTAAAGTTTATCTTAATACCGATCATGAAAGTATCTAATTCTAGTATGTCGAGAATATGTTCATTAGACAAATTACATAATTCTGGATCGTTTAACTCCTGTCTGATTATCGTTAGTTCCTGTTCTGATACAATAAAATTGGGTACAATATTTAGTCTGGCAAGTAACATACTTTCTTCTATATTATTTAAATGATTAGATAGTACATCAATGTTTATGTTGATCCTTGATACATATTGCAGTGTGTGTGT
Source organism: Drosophila bifasciata (assembly GCA_009664405.1). Classification (NCBI taxonomy): domain Eukaryota; kingdom Metazoa; phylum Arthropoda; class Insecta; order Diptera; family Drosophilidae; genus Drosophila; species Drosophila bifasciata. The sequence goes on from CM019043.1 coordinate 21,941,570, forward strand.
GATATATGGTGTTCGGAATTTATGTTTTTGAAAATCATATTCTTGTAATTGTTTAGGTATTGGTTAATTATTTGTTGTTCCTATTTATGTGTTCCGTAATATTATCGAATCTCGCTTTTTATGTCATTGTTGAATATTTCTTGATTGTTGGCTTTAGCTGTTAGTTCTTTTTTGATTGTTCGTGATCGTTTGAAAATTATTCTCGATTCTACGTCCGTCGTCTTCGTCTAAATTGCCAGTAACTATTTTACGACTTTACCTAGTCCGTTTATTAGTCCCCGTCTTAACCTTTTCTTGGGTAATAACCTTTCTACCCTGCCTTTTTCTTTGCCTCGATATTGAAGAGTCTCTGTCCGTTCGATTGAGCCCTATTATTATTTGAAGGATTTCTCTTTGCTGCGGCGCTCGATGTGCTTGGGACATCGTCGCCTGCTGTAATTTGTGGGAAATTATTGTTACGATTGGTATTGTAATTGGTTCGGTCATACGAAGTTCTATTTGTTCGGCCATAGCGATTATTATCTCTATTTTGGTATTGATTGTAATTTTTATATTGATATTGGTTCGAGTATTGATTTGGGGGAAAACGATCGTTTTGCCTATTTGGCTGCCTATTCTGCACACTGTACGTGGCATTTTCCGCAAAATACAAATTTCTTTCTTTCATAGCCATATCATAAGCTTCCTCCAATTCTGCTGGTCTGAAAGCTCTAACTATGGCGCTCAAATTTCCTCTGAGCCCTGCGAGGAACGCTGATAAGCAAGCTTGAGACACTACCCTTTGTCTAACTTTAATCGCGAGTTGTTCAGTTTCCTCATTCTCGATTATCCTGAACAATGCTAGTTTGATTTTTGTGATTTGATCATAAGATCTTTGCAAGGGGTAGCTGTTTATGTTTCAAATTATAAAAAGCTCTGACATGAGGGGTATCCTCGTCCCTCCTGTCTCTGCAGTGCCTTATCAGTGCATCTTTAATATCGTCCCAGATAAGTCTAGCTCGAAGCGATTACTGCCTCGTTTGCTTTGCCTTCTATCTTTTGTCTAATTGCCCTAAGAAGCATCTGTCCATACGGAGTCTGGTCCGTACCCCTAATCATTAGAATTATCTCTTCCACATTGTTTATAAATTCGTTTAAAGCAAAGGGGTCCCCAGAGTAAGGAGGTAAGAACCGAATAACGTCTGGAATTTTCATAGAAGCTAACAAATCCGCATGATTTACAACCGCAGAACTAAGGTGAGATGGTGACGAATTATTGCTCGTGTCCATGGTCGCAGGTGAGGGTGTAGCTATTGGTCTTAATGACAGCGAATTTCCTTCAGTTGTCTGGCTATCAGTGGTCTGTTTTTACTAACTCCTCTAGTGGTGACTTTGTTTGTAGGTAGCAAATTTCTAACTTTCGCAATATTAGGCATTAAATTAATTTATTTTTACTTAGAGGGAAGAAAAAAAATTTGCTCAGTGTAAGGTGTAAAATATGCTTAAAAAATATCGTGTCGTATGTACTTAATGTTACTGGTGTTGATTTGAAACTTGTAGTGTAGAGTGTTTTCTTCGGTGCTGTATTCTTGTGGCATTTACCTGTAAGATAATATTATTTACTCAACTTCTACATAAGAAAACCTTTCCATTGGTGAATGGTGGTCCCAAAATTTAAATTACCGCCGTATATAAGAAAACAAGCAAAAGATCTCTTATTTCTCAACAAATTGTATATAAGGTGTACTAAAACCAGCCTTCAATGAAGTTCACTTGAATCACCTAAACTGAAACCCTTGCAAAACACGCGATGGGATTACAAGGATTGTTTCGTAAAGTTTTTATTATATTCATAATATGTTCTCTTCTAATTGTTTTTTTTTATTTCTTTTTATTTTTATTTTCTTTATTTAAAAAAACATCAGCGAGATCAATAACACAATTTGCCATAAATTGTGAAATTGACGTCCTGTAAAACACGCGATGGGATTACAGAACTATCTCACGAATTTATATATATGTATTTTTCTTTAGATCTTTATTCTTCCTTTTTTTTTTTGCTAATGAAATCCTGCAAAACACGCGATGGGATTGCAGAACTTTTTTACCAATTTATATTTTAATTTAATTTCAATTAATTTTTTTTATATATTTATTCTTCTTTCTTTTGTTGGTGAAGCCCTGCAAAACACGCGATGGGATTGCATAACTATTTCACCAATTTAATTTAATTTTAATTAATTTTTTTTTTTTTTATATATTATTTCTTCTTTTTTTTTTTTTTTTTGCTGGTGAAGTCCTGCAAAACACGCGATGGGATTGCATAACTATTTCACCAATTTAATTTAATTTTAATTAATTTTTTTTTTTTTTTTTATATATTATTTCTTCTTTTTCTTTTTGCTGGTGAAGTCCTGCAAAACACGCGATGGGATGAACTATTTCGCAAATTTATAAATTAATTTTTCTTTTACTCTTTATTCTTCTTTCTTCTCACAAATTTTTGATAATTATTTGTATAAATATATTCTTTATTATTATTCTTTTGTACAACTTTAATCACAGTAAATTTTAATCTTTTGAATTTGCTAAGATTTGCCGACGGCCTTGGGCCTTGGCCAAGTTTATTTTAATTTCAAGGAATTGCACTGCGCTCATATTCTTGTTTCTTTTTTTATTATTATATTTCTTCTTAAATTTTCTTTACACGTCCTTTACATTTATAAAACTTTATTGCTTGTTTTGTCATATTATCACGGTTGAATTTTTTTATTTTTAATTCGGGCATTATTCACAAGAATACTTCACCTTCCTATTGTGTGTACTTCTTACAATGTAAAAAGATGATAAGGTCCATCCTGATTCGTCAGTCGGCTGCGCCAGTTATAGTTCCGTTCCGGGATCCAAAGAGGGGGTTGTCCTGTAGCTGGTTACTGGTCCTCAGGTAGTTTCGGGATTTGGTCTTTAGTCTCGGAAATAATTGGAACCGCAATGTTTGGAGTTAATTCTCAAACTGAAATCTATATTGTTCAGCGGTGGCTGGTAGCCGCCGCTGCCGAAAATATACATAGAGTCTTATATGCTAATACATAACTACAAAGTGAAATAAATGAATGTTTATCTGGAACTCCAATCCAAGTGCTGCTCGTGTCACATTTCCTGAGGGTCGGGGCATCCTGTTGCAGTGTCAGCAAAACGTTAGCGGGGCAACGACTCAAGTGGTCGTTGCCCGATTTCGTACATTGTTTGATTGCAACATAGTTGTATCCGCATACGTATGAAGTGGCCGCCCAGTCAGCGTACCAATTCTACGGTAGCTCTGGGTGGTTTTGCCGGTGGGTCGTTACCTACCGACTGGTCGGTAACTCGCGATGTATTTTGCACTTAATTTTTCAACTATTGACCTATTTAAAATATGTTGGCTTCAGTAAGCCTACCAGAAGCCCAAGAGCACATGGATGCTTTGTGGACTGATTGTCAGCTTTGCAACTATGGCAATAATTTGCCTTAATGTAGAGCTCTTCGTCAGTATAATGACCTGCCATCTGGGATTCACCTTTGTCAGTCATCAGACATGTTATGACATAAGAGCCAGCCGCTCCCTTGTATGCATGTAGCGATAGCCGAAGGCTGAGCTCATACATATACACGCATTCAAGATTTTCCAGCATGTATACGTTTTTATACACGTACTCGAAGAGTATAGAGGGTATATTGTATTTGTGGTAAATGTCCGTCTGTCTGTCTGTCCGTCTTGTTTGTCGCGCATTGCTCGGAGGCTATAAGAGCTAGAGCAATCAAATTTTTTTTCCAGACTGATGTTGTATCTCACTCCTAAAAAAGTGTTTCAAAATTTCGCCCCTCAGACTTCAGTCCCCACAAAGGGCGCACATTTGTGGCGTCCACAATCTTGAAGATAAGAGATAACAAAAAATGCAGAATCATAGGGAAAGGCTATATCTATCAGGGGTCCAAATTTAAGTCGGATCGCATCATTCATATAGCCACAATAGAGAAAACCAATTCTAAAAAACTTCGCTCACTCTCTTTCGCAATCACACAAAAACGAGTCGATTTGGTTTTTCGTGCAAATGAACGCCTGGATCTCAGAGATTATAAGAGCTAGAGCCACCAAACTTTCTATCTAGACTCCTGTGATACCAAACCTGGACAAGTGTATTTCAAAATTGCGCCCGCCCCCTTCCACCCGCACAAGAGACGAAAGTCCTCAATTTTGAAGATAGAAAAAAACGCAAAATGCAAAATGGCTCAGATCGGATCATTACTGTAGTGTACTGTAGACGCGCGACACGTGTACCGAAACAGATCGCGAACATGCAGGAAAGATAGGTGTTAGACTGATATTCGAGGAAAATTAGGGGTAAACACAACACTAAGCATGCAAAATTACAAAAGAATAGGAATAATAGGAATCGTAAAATTAATGCGGCTCAATTTGTCAGGGCTGTCGATGTCACCCCTGATCAAGTTGTGCAAGAAAATCACACCAAGCTTTTTTCTACGATTGAGTACGGATGGAATGTTTATTAAGAGCAATCTACGAGAGTAAGAAGGCAGTCTCACACCTTCATCCCAGTTGAGGCCACGTAGAGCAAAAAAAAAAAGTTTTTCTGGACTGATTCTATACGGTCTTGGTGTACTTTGTACTAAGGGCACCATACACAAGAGCAGTACTCTAAAATCGAATGAACAAGCGAAATATAGAGAGTCTTCGTTATATAGGGGTCGTCAAATTCCTTTGACCAACTCTTTATAAACCCAAGCTTTTTTACCATGGTAGAAATCTGTTCAGAAAATTTTAACTTGGGGTCTAGTTCTAGTCTAGATCATCAACCAATGTAATTCTCTCAAGAGAGCCACCGCAGAGGGTTAAGGAGCCAACTAGGGGCTGGAGGCATTCAGGTGTAACATATTTGCACAACACCATGACTGAAAGTTATTGAGATCGGATTGCAAGCGAGAGTGAAATGAAATGTCCTTATTCTGGACACAGTGTTTAATGTCATCCGCATACATTAGTACTCGAGAGTTTGTTAATACTGAAAAGAAGGTTTTGAATAAAGAGTGTAAAAAGTAGGGGGCCATCTAGGGCTCTGCTGTACTCAGAAGTAACCTGAACAGGTGAAGACAAGGAGATTTTGAAGAGGATTCTTTGAGACCTAGAGCAGAGGAAAGCTAGAGCTGGAAATCCATTTCAAAAAAGGGTGGGCGGAAACCCTAAAATGTCAAAATTATTTGTGCTAAACGGTAATGGTTTACAGAGTCGAATGCTTTACTGAAATCGTTGTAAATGACATCCGTCTGCATGTTACCTTGGAAGCCTTTTATTATAAAAGAGGTAAACTCTAGTAAATTTTTAGTTGTTCGACTTCTTCTAAATCCGTGCTGAGCTGGAGATATAAGTGATTTGCAGAGATATTTGCAAGTGCGGGGTTAAAAATTTTCTCAAACATTTTAGGAATAGCGGATAACTTCGATATACCTCTAATATTCATTGCATCTTATGAACATTTCTTATGGAGAGGAATAATAAACGATTCCTTCCAGATCAGGGGAAAAAATTAAGAGTTAATGGATAGGGTGAATAGTTTAAGCAGGGGTCCACACAGAGCGTTGGCACAGTACCTGAGTACAGCCGGGGACTTCGTCAGGACCTGGTAAAACACCGGCTTAACTAGTCGAAGATCATGAAGCAGTGAGCTTTCATTTAACAAGGGGCTGCTTTATTCACACTTTAACAAGGGTATATTTAAAGTTTACCTACATTTGGTCTAAATCAGCTCAACAATTGTTATTGCCAATTGTATTCGAAATGAGACATCATATGGCATATTTATGAAAGGGTGAGACCCTGCACGCGACAACCCCAGCAGCAGGGCGACTTATTATTAGAATTACTTCAAATTGCAACGTTCAGCACCCAAAAGCAGGGAAGAATGCGGGATAAATGCATGTTTGTTTCGAGTTTTCCGATCAAAAAAGTTCAACCAGGATGAACCAGGATGTAAGTACTACTACCATGACCTACGAAAGGAAGAATGTGTTTTTAAGTCGAAATCAAAGTGTAGCGGGTGGCATGATGTGTAGATTTTTTTCGGCGTTTCTTTAAAGATGGAAATCTATACTACTGTAATTCCCGTCGCAATCTGATTAGTTCTGATTAGTGTCTGTGAAAGGAATTGGGTCAGTTTAAGTTTGTGTTGTGGAACGACATTTTCATTCCACGGAGAAATTCTTAGGTGGGGCATTGAATATTTCGACTGTTGAGATGCAAGTATTTGGATGACTGCACTATCAAGTGACCTATGCGACAGCAAGCCGAAGCCAATTACGCGCGGATCCCTGGCAACCGCGCCTCCTCCCGCCCAACCTACCGAAGGGCGCTGCCGGTTGACGCGCGACACGTGTACCGAAACCAATCGCGAACATGCAGAGAGATAGGTGTTAGACTAATATTCGAGAAAAAATTAGGACTAAACACAACGCTAAACATGAAAAGTTACAAAAAAATATTACTAATTATTAGTGATTTAAGTACAGGAAGTAATTTAGTGAAGTGATTTGATATTATATGGTAGAACGAATTATAATCCGAGCATAAGATCCGAAACGGTTCATGCAAGGAATAATTCGATCTACACAGTGGAAGGGTACAAACGAATAAAATTTCTAGAGGATCTAATAGGAATCGTGAAGTTTATGCGGCTCAACAAGTCAGGGCTGTCGATGTTACCCCTGATCAAGTTTTGCATGAAAATCACACCCAGCATTTTTCTACGATTAAGTAGGGATGGAAGGTTTATTAAGAGCAATCTACGAGAGTAAGAAGGCAGTCTCACACCTTCATCCCAGTTGAGGCCACGCAGAGCAAAAAGTAAGTTTTTTTTTTCTGGACTGATTCTATACGGTCTTGGTGTACTTTGTACTTAGGGCACCATACACAAGAGCAGTACTCTAAAATCAAATGAACAAGCGAAATATAGAGAGTCTTCGTTATATAGGGATCGTCAAATTCCTTTGACCAACTCTTTATAAACCCAAGCACTCCCATGGCTTTATTTACCATGGTAGAAATCTGTTCAGAAAATTTTAACTTGGGGTCTAGTTCTAGTCTAGGTCATCAACCAATGTAATTCTCTCAAGAGAACCACCGCAGAGGGTGTAAGGAGCCAACAAGGGGCTGGAGCTATGAAATGTCATTACTTTACATTTCGAGCATTCAGGTTTAACATATTTGCACAACACCATGACTGAAAGTTATTGAGATCGGATTGCAAGCGAGAGTGAAATGAAATGACCTTATACTGGCACACAGTTTAACGTCATCCGCATACATGAGTACTCGAGAGTTTGTTAATACTGAAGGCAGGTCATTAATAAAAGAGTGTAAAAAGTAGGTAGCCATCTAGGCTGCCCTGTGGTACTACAAAAGTAATCTGAACAGGTGAAGACAAGGAGATTTTGAAGAGGACTCCTTGAGACCTACAGCAAAGGTAGCTTGAAATCCATTTCAAAAGATTGGGCGGAAACCCTAAAATGTCAAGTTTTTTTGTGCTAAAAGGGAATGGTTTACAGAGTCGAATGCTTTACTGCATGTTACCATGGAAGCCTCTAATAATAAACGAGGTAAACTCTAGTAAATTTGTAGTTGTTGATCGTCGCCTTATAAATCCGTGCTGAGCTGGAGATATAAGTGATTTGCAGAGATGTTGCAAGTGCGGGGATACAATTTTCTCTAAAATTTTAGGAATAGCGGATAGCTTCGATATACCTCTGTAATTCATTGCGTTAGACGTACTACCTTTCTTATGGAGAGGAATAATAAACGATTCCTTCCAGATCGGAGGGAAACATGAGGAGTTAAGGGGTGACTCCGTCAGGACCTGGTGAGAACACCGACTTATCTAGTCGAATATCATGAAGCAGTGAGCTTTCATTTAACAAGGGGCTGCAAAAAAAAGATTTGGGATTTTTATTTTCATGAATGATATAAACTCCACCATACTTTGTTGCAGAGTAAATATCAATGCTTCAATAGGGCTATGCGGCTGTTTCATGGGCTGCTGAAAGTTTGCGGTATTCGGCTGGGTTGGCTTTTAAGTCCTGTTTTTAAGCACAAGCGACCTGGCTGTTTATGAGAAAAATAGTTCAGGCGTTGTTTGGAAAGGTACAAATTTGGTGTGTTGCGAGATCGTGAAGTTGTTACGCGTTGAATACTCGTTGAATACTTTTCAACTCTATGTAGACTGGAGAGCCTCTATACTTTGGTGTGTGGTTTCCTCCGCAGTTTTAACATTTTTTGGTATTTGGGTTATTCTTATTGGCCGTGCAGGGAACTGAGTCGCGGCAGTCTCCACAAGCGTACTCCGTTTGTGCGGGTTTTCTACAGTTATTCTATGTTGCAAAAGGAGCTGGAGTTTATAGATTATAAGACCACCGATGTGTGGACGCAAGACAATAACATATACGTAGCTGATAACGTGGCAAAAAGAGAGTTGCACTTATTTTTCCTCCCAAATATTAGTAATGAATACCACTCACCATCGAGCCTAAAAGACCAAGAGCGCTCATGGGGGATCTGCTCAGCCTAAATGCTTCATGGCCAATCAGACCTCCTCCTCACGCGCCCCTTCGCTATCTCGTCGCAGACTGCGACTCAAAGTGGTGCTGCCTCCCTAGCAAAACTGGAGTCCGGAAGAAACCAGAAACCTGGACTCAGAAACTGGAGACCAACAACGCTGCTGCGTGGTTATGTTGCTAATTATGTTGCCATAGCATTCTCTGGGAAATTTATACAGACACTATGTGAGTGTATGACAAGCACTCTTATAAAACTGTTGCAGTAGGCAGACAAATGCGGAACTAGTGGTATATTGTTATTTACAAAGTACAAGATTCCGAAAACTCCAACTCCAAAAATTCTGTGGAAAAACGCTTGTTTTTCGCAACAATGCCAAGCATCTTGGCCTGATCCTCGATATAAAGCTTGGTTGGAAAATGAGCAGGGAGGACACCATTAAGAATGTCACCCTGGCCTTCGAAATAAAATGAGGTATGACCCCGTATATAGTTCGGTGGCTCTAAACCGCCATCCAACGACCAATCTTGCTATGTGGAGTAATGTTATGTTGGCCTGCAATTGACAACAGACCCTGTATATTTCCCGGAGCGCTTACGAAACACGTCCTATCACAAGTTATTGGGCGAGTTCACCAGGACAACTTGATCAGAGCAAATGAAAACAACAAAAAATCACATTCACAACAAAAACGAGAAGAAACGTTGAGTCGCTGTTACCGCGACACTACTTTTATACCAGTACTCAGTCGGCACACATGTGATTTATGTGGAATTTTTCAATTTTTTCATAATTTTTAAATTTTACATATTTATACCCGTATTCGAAAAGTATACTAATTGTATATTGTATGTATTTGTGATAAAAGTGCATGTGTGTAGCGCAGAGAATGAACCGTTTCCGACCCCATAAAGTTTATATATTCTTGATTGGCACTAATAGCCGAGTCTACGAGTAAGTCTGTCTGTCCGTCCGTTTTGTTTGACGCGTAATACCTAGAGAATATATAAGCTAGAGCAACCAAAGGGTGTTTCCAGATCATGTGATATCATAATGCTACAAGTCTATTTCAAAATTTCACAATTTTGAAGATAGAATAAAACCATAAATGCAGAATCATAGAAAAGCAATATCTATCAGAGGACCGAATCTGGATTAGATCGTATCATTAATATATCCACAATGGAGAAATCCATTTGGAGAAGCAACGTTACTTGCGCTCTTTCTAACACTTTACCGTGTCTGCATTGCTCGTTCGTCCAGATGATCTCGCAAAATATTAGAGCTAGAGCAACCAAATATGTTTTCCAGCAGTGTGATATCACATGAGTCTTGAAACAAAGTTTGGTTGCTCTAGCTTTGGTCTTTATAGTCTTTGAGAACTACAAACAAGACAGACGGACAGACAGACAGACATACGAGGGCGGTCCCAAAAATAGCCGACCTAACTACTAAAACACCAACATTTTTATACCCGTACTCGAAGAGTAAAAGGGTATATTGTATTTGTGGTAAAAGTGGATGTGTGTAACATAGAGAAGGAATAATTTCCGACCCTATAAAGTATATATATTCTTAATCAGCATCAATAGCCGAGTCGATATAGCCCTGTCTGTCCGTCCGTCTGTCCGTCTTGTTCGTCGCCCATTGCTCGAAGGTTAAAAGAGATAGAGCAACCAAATTTTTTTTCCATACTGATGTTATATCTCACTCCTAGAAAAATGTTTCAAAATTTCGCCCCGCCCACTTCCCGCCCCCAAAAGGGCGCACATCTGTGGCGGCCACAATTTTAAAAAACTAAAAAAAAAAAAAGCAGAATCATAGAGACAGCCTATATCTATCAGGGGCCCAAATCTGAATCGGATCGGATCATTAATATAGCCACAATAAAGGAAAATATACGAAAAAACTTCGCTCCCTCCCTTTCGCACTCGCACAAAATCGAGTCGATTTGTTTTTGCGTACAAATGAGCGCCTCGATCTCAGAGACTATAAGAGCTAGAACAACCAAATTTTCTGCCTAGACTCCTGAGATATCGCTTCAGTGCAAGTTCATTTCAAAATTTTGCCACGCCCACTTCCGCCCCCAAAAATACGAAAATCCACAATTTTGAAGATAGAAAAAACCAAAAATGCAGTATGGTAGAAAATGACCATATCTACCAGATTCCCAAATTTGGTTCAGATCGGATCATTATTGTAGCCACAATGATCAAATAAATTTTCAGCTGCCAGCTTCCCCACCCCCTTGCAGCAGTCGTCGTTTATGGGGATGATTGTCGCTAAAGATTCTCTCACACGCACACTCACGCTCAAACATGCTGCCTCGTGCGGTGTACGTGTGTTGTTGTGAGAACTGATGTAGATGTAGATGACAGATGCAGCAAACAAATGTTAAATGTAAAATGTAAAAAAACTGATACAACATTTGAAAATTCCACATAAATCACATGTGTACTGACTGAGTACGGGTATAAAAAGTAGAGTCGCGTTTACAGCGACTCCGTACGTTCTTTCTCGTTTATAATAAGAACTGTGAAGCTCTTCAAAATAGGCATTAACCTCGGACTCCACCTCTTCATTGTTGACAAATCTTTTTCCTCCGAGCCTTTTTTCAAGTTTTGAAATAAGAAATAATCAGAGGGAGCTAAGTCTGGTGAATAAGGGGCGTGAGGTAGCAATTCAAATTTTAGTTCATTAATTTTAGCCATTGAAACGGCAGAGGTGTGAACCGGCTGTTTTTGTTCTAAAGTCAGCAAACGCGGCACCCATCTTGCGCATAACGTTTTTTTTCATGTCCAATATTTTGGTCAATATGCGATGTACAGCACTTTCTGAAATGCCTACACATTCTGCTAACTCACGAACTTTCAATCGCCGGTCACTCAATACAAATTTTTAATTTTGGCCACCATTTCTGAAGTGGTCACCTCATTTGGACGCCCATTACGATGTTCATCTTCGCAGCTCAAACGAACTCGCTTAAACTCAGCCACCCAATATTTTATTGTTGTAAACGAGGAGCAGAATTACGTACGGTAGAATCCAGCTCGATTTTAATATTGGTTGGACTAAGACCTTGTATGTGAAAGTATTGTGTCACATAACGATGACCAATTTTGTCCATGTTTGCAAATCAATAACAAGCGTTCTCTATTAAAATCGACCTAAAAAAACTGTGCAAGGTAAAGGCACCAAACTTCAAACTTAAGCTTTTAATAGTCTTTACTTCTCCTTTTTAATATTTTTTGAACATTTTCCAACACTACTGTGTTAGGTCGGCCATTTCTGGGACGGCCCTCGTAGACTCGGCTATTGATGCTGATAAAAAATAAAATAAATAAGCCACCTCGATCTCCGCAACAGGCCGCACCCTAAACAAGGCAAGCAGAGGCAACAAGGCAAGCCCACACGCGAAAGCACAATAATCTCATTTTGGACATATACTTATTTCCTTTGAAAACCATGAGTTGCTACAAATTTTTAATAACGGTACAAAGAATGTAGCGCAAAAAGGTTCATAAAAACAACGAAATTATTGATTTATAAACTAAAGCTAAGAAAATAAAAATAAATCTTCATAAATGTTGGAGGACAAAAGTATTTTGACAAAACATAACTTGGAAATATCCCTCCAAAGTAGTTCGACCTCAGCAATCGTGTCATCGCACGTTCTAGTTAGACTTGAACTTCTCTAACGTTTTACCTAAGCCCACACATTCTCTATTCTGTTAAGATCGGGACTTTGGGTTGGGACTTTTGGGTTTTCATCGAAATCTTTAAAAAATTGGTAATCATTTTGGACTTGTGGCATGGAGCTTTATCCTGTTGCAGGATAAAGTCTTTTCAATGAGCATGTCGCCGCAAATAAATGCGTGATCATTCAGGATGCGTAATTAAATTTCTTAGTTCTTTGAACCATTGAATGGTACCACCACACATCCCTAAAACATCACAGGGCCTCCACCTTGTGGTATCCGTTCGCACAGTGGTCTCACTTTTTGTTGAGAATTTTTGGGTATTCGGCAGTATATTTTATTTCTCGACCCATGATACTCAAAAGTAATTTCATCAGTCCATAATATTTGTTTCCAAAAAAAATTAAGGCTTGTGAACAAATAATTTGGCAAATTATTACCTCCAATTGATAATGTTTTTGGTGTAGACAAGACATCCTCCTAAAATTTTTTAAGGATTTTGCGATCCTGCCTTGGTATAATTTATCAGTGGAATTTTTTAGTTTATGCTCGTTGACTTGGTAGTAAATTATTTGCCACGGTACTTTATAGAAATGGCTGAGGTTTTGTGCCGAAATAACTGCGTTGTGCTTTATTACCATTTCGTTACGCTGGTTTTGGCTTAGTTTACGTGTTTTACCCATATTTAAAAGAATAAAACCGGTCAAAAGTGAATGAAATGGAAAATTTAAGTAACTTATTTTCCATTTCATTCACTTTTGACCGGTTTTTTTTCTTCAGATAAGGCTTCAGATAAGATTAGCTGACTTTACAAATTGCAAAAGCTGTATTTATCGCACGCGACACAAAAAAAGAATAAAAAATGCAATGCCAAAAATACTTTTGACCACCCAAAAAACATGTCTCACGTCTTACAAAACATGTCATAGCAAAGAAATGGATTAACTTATCAGTTTGATCTTTTGCTCTCTTAAATCTATTAATAGTAGCTCTCTCTGGAAAGTTAAATAGTTATCGTTACTTGTACGAGTAAAAAGATACACGCCAAAGTACATTGCTTCGCGCTTTGTCAAAATACTTTTGGCCACCATTGTATGTACATATTTTTATTTGAAATAAATATGTCTAAAATAGGATAAGTAAATGTGCAGTGTTCAACGCTATTGAATGGCTATTGATAATGGCAAGCAAAGCATTCAATTAGCTTAATTATGTTTGTGCAAAACAATGAGCCAAGGTTAAATATCAATCAAATAACGGTTTACGACCAAATATTGCGAGCTATCGAAGAACAACAAGGTGGACTGTTCTTTTTGGATGCAGCTGGAGGTACCGGTACCGGAAAAACGTTTGTCGATTGTTTGGTAGTGCATTGATATTGTTAGCAGGTGATTTCAGACAAACATTGCCTGTAGTCAAACAAGGAACTGCTGCTGTTGAAACTAATGCGTGTTTGAAAACGTCTAATTTTGTGGCACTCTGTTAAAACACTTAGATTGACTACAAATGTACTTGTTCAATTGCAAAACGATGCTTCAGCAGATTTGTTTTCCAGACAACTGTATAACGCTTCCAAATAATTTTTGCACTTTTGTGTCATCGAAGGAATACTTGATTCGGAGTGTGTTTCCAAATTTTGAACAAAATTATAGAAATCATGACTGGTTAAGGGAAAGAGCAATTTAGGACGGAAAAAATAAAGATGTGAATGAGATCAACGCATCTATTTTGAATTCCATCCCAGCAGAAATGGTTGCGTGTATGTCGTTTGATACAATTATCAATCAAGATGATGTTGTAAATTATCCAGTCGAATTTCTATATTCATTGAATTTACCTGGATTGCCGCCATACTATTTACAAGTACATAAAAGTTGTAGCCACCATCATTATGCTGCGGAATCTTAATCCACCACGACTTTGCAATGGTAAAAGACTTGCTGTAAAAAAATTGTTATGACTAATTTACTTAAAGAAACTATTTTTACTGGGAAATTTTGTGGTGAACACAATTTTAATTCAGAGTATTTAATTCCGAGAATTCTGATGATTCCGACTGATATGCCATTTGATTTCAAACGACTACAATTTCCAATGCGTCTTGCTTTTGCTATGACTATTAATAAATCACAAGGACTGTCGTTGGAAATTTGTGGTTTAAATTTGGAGCATCCGGTATTTTCACATGGTCAATATATGTGGCGTGCTCACGAGTAGGCAAACCTTCAGCCTTAATTATCCATTGTACCGACAGCAAAAAAAATATTGTTTATCACAAGGAATTGCAGTAAATAAAACATGTTATTTCGTCAAAGCGAGAAAGAACGTACGGAGTCGCTGTGAAGGCGACTCTACTTTTATACCCGTACTCATTCAGCACACATGTGATTTATGTGGAATTTTCAAAACGCTTTATCAGTTTTCACATTTAACATTTTTTTGCTACATTTGTCATCTACATCTACATCACTTCTCACAAAAACACACGCACACTGCACGAGGCAGAATGTGCGAGCAGTGTGTGAGCGAGAGAGAGAATCTGTAGCGACAATCATCACCCTAAATGACTTGCTGCGTAAGGGGCGGGGGAATCGCAGCTGAAAATTCATTTTTATACCCGCACTCGAAGAGGAAAAGGGAATATTGTATTTGTGGTAAAAAGTGTTTGTAACACAGAGAAGGAAGCGTTTCCGACCCCATAAAGCATATATAATCTTAATCAGCATCACCGTCCTTTTGTCCGTCTTATTTGTCGCCCGGTGCTCGGAGACTAAAATAGCTAAAGCAAACAATTTTTTCCTGACTGATGTGATATCTCACTCCAGTATTTCCAAATTTCGCCGCGCCTTCTTCCGACCTCACAAAGGGCGCACATCTGTGGCGTCCATACTTTTAAAGATAACAGAAAACGAAAACTGCAGAATCATAAAGAAAGCCCATATCTACCATAGGCCCGATATCAATCGTATCGGATCATTGTATAGTCACAATAGCGAAAATGTTTTGGAAAATCATCATTCCGCCTTTTAGCAGCTAGCCCACACCCCTTCAGCCGCTACTGATTCTCTCCGGAAATTAAGATCTCCGTATCAAAATTGATTGAATCAAATAACAGGCAAGTAAAATTAAATTCAGAAACGCAAAAACAAATAAGCCAACTCACAGACGCAATTAGCGGAATAATTAAAGCGGAAAAAATAACTTAGATGACTCTCCACCTTTGTACGAAGCATTATTAGCTAGAAATATAATGCTAACAACGGAAATTCAAAAATAAATGCTTAAAATCACTCTCGCCAGTCTATTAGTAATTTACTGTATTCTAAAGTACAAAATTGACTGCTCTTATATCTACGCATTAGTGCCAGCTTATACAAAAAGCCTTGTCTTATGTTTAAGATAGACTTATCTATAACAAATCAGGCTGAGACAGCCGTTCGCATGAAAGCAATTTTTTTTTTGCTGCCCAATTTCATTAAAATGCATGCACTTCTTGAAAACAAACAACTTAGCTGTTTCGGACTACGCGTGTTTGGTGTACCTTAACCCGCAAACCCCACCAACGCTAGATCAATTCGGGTTTAATGGAAAAACATAGGATTACATACCTCATGAGGAAATAGTTAGTGATTTCTAGTCTACTGATCATAGCTCGCAAATAACAATCAACCGTTTTTCGTTTTGCGGTCTGCTCTCTAACACAACCGAAAAGACGATGCACGTGTGCTCTCGCTCTGAACAGAACTTTTCGTTGCTCTTTGTTTTGGTTTTCGGTTAACTGTTCTCAGTTGCGAGGTTCTTTTATGCTCACTCAACAACAACTTAGAGAGAGCGATCCAACTGAACGCTCGCTCATTGAGGGTCAGCAGAAGAGCGAAAAAACGAAAGGCTCATCGTAAACGGTCTTTTGACTTCAGTGCCTTTTATTAAAAAGTGTGAGTGTGCAAGTGTGGTTTACAAGTAGACTGATCATTCGCATATACACTCATACAAATGCAAAAGACTTTTATTTTCTTCGCTCGTTGCAAAACGGTCAGCGAATGAGCAGAGCAAAAAGGAAACACGAAATTGGTTTTGGTTGAGCACAGACCGTTCGTTCAAGAGACACTGGTGAACGGTTCTTGTCTGACTTTTTGCGCAAGTGGTGCGCGAAAAACAGTTTTTGGTGACTGCAAGAAACGGTCAACTGTTATTTGCGAGCTCTGCTACTGATCATCTAAAGTTCGATATTGTTACCACAAACATGATTCATGGTCCATGCGGTGATCTGAATCATTTATCGCCTTGTATGAGAGATGAAAAATTTACAAAGCTTTTTCCCAAATGTTTCTCCAAGGCACTATAGGCAAAAAGTCCCATATTTTGGCATTTTTACATTTTTGTTGTTGTTCCGTATTATACAATTGACCTTATTTTCTGAATTAGAATACATACTTTAAGAACACTAAAACATATTTTTAATATTTTTTGGACTTTGTTGGTATTTTGTTATTTGTCAAAATTAAAAGACTTTTATATGGCCACTCAAAAAAACAAAATTCGCGCGAAAGCTTGGGATTTTTGCTGTGAATTTTCTCATGAAATTGTAAACAAAACAGAAAAGCTTAAACATGGAATTTAATCGTCAAAGTATGTAAAATAAATTATTAACACTAAATGTTTAGTACTTGTGATATATTGTCCAATTGTTTAATGTGTTGTTAGTATGTTTATATGTCCCTACTAACAAATGTATTTGTGTTTCTGTGGAGTGTAACTTGTGCGTTGAGGGCAGTTGAGGCAATTGTTATGCTGAATGTTACTAATTGTTACTGTTAACAATCACATAGTCGATAACATTTTTGCCCGTTTTTGTCCGATTTACGGCAAAACTCAATGTTTCAGATTCATTTACGTTTTGCCATTCAACGTTGCTTGAGCGACAACAACCGCTAATAAGTTGCTGTGAAGCAGTTTGTTTTGCAAAATATTGATGAAACTGAATTAAGGGATGTTCAGCAAAACTTAATAAAAGAGATAAGCTTCTGCAGTTTTCGGAATTTATTAACACTTATTTGCCAAAATGCAACAGAATGCTCGACCGCTTTAAAGAAAAGCATGCGAAATGTCTTGCATCCTCGTTCAAAATTGTGTTTCATAAGGATGAACATCCACGCGAAAAGCCTGGTCGCAAATGTTTGACGTATGCTGAGGCAGGACCAAGGTTAAAGCGAAAATTAGCATCTGAACTGGTCAATGAAACTGAAAATTCAATGCCACTGTTGTTACATGCTGCTTCTGTATCGGCAAAAAATTGAAAAAGGACGACACTTCTCTTTTACTGTTAGGTTAGGTTAGGTTTATAGGGCTGCTCCACCTAAGTCGAGGTCACTCGGAGGCAAGAATTGCCCATTGTGATGCCACACTCGTCATGGGATTACGTCCGTTGCCTAGGGAGATTTCGTGAACCATCCCGAGGCCTCAACAAAGAGCATCAGCCTCTCCAAAGGCATGTTTGCCAGGCTATCAAGTCCTCGTGAAAGGCGCTGCCGAATATTCGGTGACGCCTTTCCATGAGTGCTGGACAGCCACAGAGAAGATGCTGGATGCTCTCTATTTCCTCCTCGTCCCTGCAGCTGCGGCAGAAGTCATGATGGGGCAATCTGTACCTAGTGGCCATGTGGCCGATGACACAGTGCCCCGTTATAACTCCGTCAGTGTTCGCACCTGACTCTTCCTGGAAACCTAGGAGAGTCTTAGTGCGTTTAGGGTCATAGTGGGGCCAGAGCGAGCGAGAGATCTCACAGTTGGGTGTTGCGTTCCACCGTCTGTCTGATCTCGTTCTAGCTCGACCCATCATCTGCGAGATGATGTCTCGCAGAAGGCCTCCGTATATCGCTGACTGCGTCCGCCAGTGGTTTGGCCGATCCACTTCTGGCACACTCGTCCGCACTCTCGTTGCCCGCGATGTCGGTGTGACCCGGGACCCACGTGAGTGTGATTGAGTGCGCTCCGATCTGGTTTAGCGCGTCCACTGTGTCACGTACGAGTCTGCTCGTGATTTTACAGGGAAACCAGGGCTTTGATAGCAGCTTGGCTGTCAACACAGATTGCTATGTTCCTCTGAGGTATCTCTAAGGTGTATATCAACTTTGCCGCTTGCCATACTGCGTATATCTCCGCCTGAAATACACTGCACCAGTCTGGTAGTCTTAGGGATATGTTGGTTGCTAGTTCTTCAGAGAAGATTCAGCTCCTGTCCCTTCGGCTGTCTTTTGACCCGTCAGTGAAGATGGAGAGCACGTTCTGCCCAAGAGCAGCGTTACGCGTCCATTCCTCTCTTTCCGGTATGTGTCCTTTAAAATTTCTCTTCCATGAAAACTCCGAGACACAGTAGTCGCTCCGTTCGCCCGTTCCACTTTCCTCCTTACGAAGTATTGTGGCGTGGCCATAAGGCGATGGCTTGAAGAACCGCGCGGCTGAAAGCCTCGCGGCACTTGTCTCAGCCTTGCACTTAAGGTGGAGGTCTATGGGCTCCAGGTTTAGCATGGTGTCAGAGCAGCCTGTGGGGTGGATCTGGGGATCCAGTGACTCCAAGGCATGCCGTCCGCTGAACTTTCGGAGGTTCTCGAGGTGGGATTTGGTGTTGGCCGCTTCCCACCACACCAAGCTTCCGTATGTCAGAATGGGTCTTATTACCGCTGTGTACATCCAATGGATGATGTGCGGTTGTAAGCCCCATGTCCGTCCAAAGGTCTTCCTACAGATGTAGAAAGCAGCCATTGCCTTTTTTCTTCCTTTCCTCCGTGTTTCTCTTCCAAGAGAGTTTGGAGTCTAGGATGACACCAAGATACTTGGCTTCTTTCGATAACTCAAGCGTCGTTCCACCAATTGCTGGTAGTTTGAAGTTTGGTATCTTGTATTTTCGTGAGAACAACACCAGTTCTGTCTTTTTGGGGTTAACGCCCAGACCGTTTTGGTGTGCCCAGCTCGCGGTCGTTCCCAGTGCAGATTCAGAAGATCACTGATTGTAGGTAGGAACTTACCCGTTACCAGTATCACTAGATCGTCCGCATAGGCCACAACCTTGTATCCGCTCCTCCCCAACTGAAGAAGAAGGTCGTTGAGGACTAAGTTCCACAGGAGAGGGATATAACCCCCTGCGGAGTACCTCGTGTGACCGTCTTCCTTGAAGAGGAGGTGCCGAGACCAGCGCTGATCGTTCTGCTCCTGAGAACGCTGTCCAGCCATAAGGTTACCGTCGGGTGTGTGCCAATCTTGGTCAGTGCGGCCGTTATTGATTCGATCCTGACGTTGTTGAAGGCTCCCTCTATGTCTAGGAAGGCCGCCAAAGCATATTCCTTATGGCTGAGATTCTTTTCGATACTCCCCACAACCTCGTGTAGTGCGGTCTCAACTGATCTACCTTTGAGGTAGGCGTGCTGAGCTCCGCTGAACACTTGTCTGTCGAGTTTGGTCCTTATGTGTAGATCGATCAGCCTCTCCATCGTTTTCAACAAAATGAGGATAGACTGATTGGTCTGTAGTCCTTGGGGAGATGTGGTTTATCTTCCCGGCTTTGGGGATGAAGACCACTCTCACCTCTCTCCATGCTTGGGGAACGTACCCAATTCGGAGACATCCTTCGAAGATTTTCTTTAGCCATGGTAGCAGGGGCAGGCAGGCTGCCTGCAACATGGCTGGTCGTACATCATCCGGCCCCGGTGACTTGTAGGGACCGAAGGATTTAATGGCCCAGATAATCTTGTCTGGTGCCATAATGTCCCGTATGAGATCCTCAGTGTCCTCTCCCCGGTATGGCTCAGTGTCGTTGATGTCGTTGGATTCGTCACCGGTGACATCTGAGCATCCCGGGAAGTGGGTGCTCATGAGGAGCTCTAGGGATTCCTGACTGTTTTCTGCAAAGACACCATCCTGGTTGCGGAGCAGTCCAGGTGTGGTTGGCGCCTTTGATAGCACCCGTCGAAGCCTTGAAGCCTCGGTGGTACCATCTATGGCATCGCAGAAGGCAGCCCAAGATTCCCTTTTCGCCTTCCTACAGGTGTTCCTGTAGGGTGTTAAAGCTGCGACGATATTCGTCCCAGCTTTCCTGTGTGTTTGCCACTTTTGCCCTGTTGAAGAGCCTCCTTGACTCCCTCCTGACTTCGCTCAGCTCCCGCGTCCACCACGGGTTGCGGTTGGACTTTGGAGGTCGGCTGATCGGGCAAGATTCAAGGAAGGCCCCCTGTAGGGCTTTAGTGACATTCTGAGCCGCTTCCTCTAGTGCTCCCGTTTGAAGGATGTTCCTTCCGGTGGGGGAGGGTAGTGCCTTCTTTACGGTTGTGGAGAAGCGGCTCCAGTCTGTCCGCTTGGGATTGCGGTAGGCCTTGGGCCTTTCTCTGTTCCACTTGATGCTGAACACTATCCTGTAGTGGTCGAGAAGGAGCACTCACCGGACACATGCCAATCATCAATGGTTAGGGGAGTCACTGTCCGAGGCAAGTGTTATATCAATAACCTCTGCACGGTTCTTGTTGCGGAAGGTGGGGTGGTCTCCCCGGTTGCACACAACAAGATTTGTGGACAGAATGTACTCGAACAGCGACTCTCCTCTGGAATTTGTGCCCGTGCTTCCCCAAAGGGGAGTGGTGGGCATTCGCATCGCAACCTAGGACGATGTCGAGACCCTCTTTCCGCACTTGGTGGATTAGGGCCTGACATCCCCGAGGGTGGGTCCTCTTCCTCGTACGGCAGGTATGCCGAGGCTAGGTATAGGTTTTCCGTCCTTCCTCTCACATAGTGCCACCGTTAGGTCGGAGTGCTGTACCTGCAAGAAAACAGAACATTAAGCTCGCTTCTTACCACGATACAGGTTCTTGGCTTACCCACGGGGTGTGGCGTGAAGGCGGTATCCGCGACCGTTCAGTCCCCGAACCCTCCCTTAACGGTCCAGGGTTCTTGGATGAGGGCCACGTCTACCGCCTTCTCGTCCATAAACCGCAGCAGGTCCGCCGATGGTACACTTGAGTGATGCAGATTAATCTGCACCACCTTCATGCTGTTCAGCGGACCTGGGGTGTCGCGGTACTACTACCGCCAGTGTGCCCATACCAAAAGATATGCGGCAGTCCTTTTCAGGAGTTTGGCAAAGGCTTTCTTGACCAATACTGATCCAGAGTTCCTTGCCGTTCCCCTTGTCTCGCGCTATCGCCCGTGTGATGGTCAGTCCGACGTTCCCAGGATCCGGTTCTGTGCCTTGATCAGGACAAGTGTGTCCTCATCCGCCTTGATTGGGGAGGAATCTACACCTTCATGATCGTTCTCCTGGGAATCTCATCGATGGGGACCACGCAAAGAGCCGCTCCTGGCCAAAGTTCACCAAAACCTTGAACCGTGGTTTTGAAACTCAAGAGTTTCTGCGTTACCACAGGCCACTGCTTTGGCTCCCTTATACCACTTGATGCCCTTGAACTCGCAGACAAACGGGTTGTCTGCGCGAACAATGGCATCCTTCATGGCGGTCAGGATCTCCGATTCCGCCTTCAGCCAATTACGTCCGATATTTTCCCTTCCGGGTGGCTTCGGTCGATTATGGCCGTCTGTAGCTCAGGCGGTGCTCCCAGGCTTGCCAGGATGTCCTCTGGTTTCGCCTTCTTCGGCTCGGAGGCTCTTACGGAGTCATCCGTTCTCTGCCGCTTGAACCTTGGCTCTCGACCAGTCGGTTCCACCGTTGCCTTCTGTACAGAGGGCGTTGGTGGTACCTTGGCGCTTGCCGTGTTCTGCGGTTGAGGTGTGGTCTTCTCCCTCTGCTTCCCGGATACCTTCTTCCCCTTTCTCCCTCGCGAGTTCGCAGACGATGACGTTGAGGGTTGGTCAACATCGTCTTCGTGCCAGCTGCTGCTGACGGTGAAGACGATGGCTTGGGGTCCTCTGCCACCGTCGCGTGTACGCTTGGGGGATTGGTCTCCGTTGGCAGGAGCGACTCCGTTCAGCCGCTCGTACCTCCGCACGTTCTGCTCGTGCTTTTCCTAAGGCTCCTTTCCCTCGCGGTCAGCGTTTCGGGGGCCTTTGGCTCATACCACGAAGGTATTTCACCGAAGCCCTGTATCCCGAAAGCCGTTTGCGTCGGGTTTGAGCCTCATCCTCCGTCCGTCCAGGTAGTGGACTCGAGTCGACCTGGATGGTGGGAACCGTGACTTGCGGCTCCGCCCTCGGCAGCTCCTCGCTCTGTCAAGGCGAGAAGGCCTTGGCCAACTCTGCCTCCGACACTGAGGGGCCAGTGAAGACGAAGCTTCCGTCGCTGGTTCCCGGTTCCAGATCCTCGATCGTCCCCTTTTGCCTGCGGATTCTCCTCTCGCTTGTGGCATTACACGAGCTGGCAGCCAAGCTCTCCACTGCCAACTCGGGGTTCCTGCAGTCGCAGGATATCGACGCCGGGGGGCCTGCGCTCGCACCCCCAATCACCGCCGGTACTGGGTCTCCGACTCCTGCACCGTAACTGTTAATTCGTTAACGGACATTCCCATTGAACGATGCGTTTTAGCCCTACCGCCAGGGTGAAACTACTCTTGGCTTCGGCGCTCGCCCTTGACCTGCCCGGCTTGGGTGGCCCTTCTGGCAGCATGTGCTGCCGCCGGTATAGCTCTCGGGGTCCTTACGCTTACTAAGCCCCCCTCATCACGGCAAGATGGTAGTTCGCCGAGGGGGACTGTTACTGTTAAAAGCATTGAATAGCGAAAAAATATGTGGCATAGCGAACCAATTTGAGCAGAATGGGATCACCAAAAAGTCCTGAAAATGCTTTAGCATTTTTAATAGAAAATAGAACAAAACAACAATACATTAATATAAAAGCCATAAATAAGGTGTATGGATGCGATATTTATCCGCCGTATTCAGAACTTACAAAGATGAAATTCAAATAAATGAATGTATGGCGTCACAAAACTTAATATTGTGCTTCAACTAATGTTTGATCTAATTTTTAATAGGAATTTCTAAAAATGCATTATTAAAAAATTCATTTATTGCGTATTCCTTAAATAAATTACATTAAAATATTTGAAAACATAATTGTAGACAACAATTTGAAAATTTTAACCCCATGGGCGAGAAGGAAGGTGTGGTCCAACTGAAAAACCAAATAAATCCGAAATTCTACCTTTATTTTTTAAGTATATGTACCAAGTTTCATGTTTCTATCTTCAAAGTTGGTAAGATGCTAAAAAAAACTGACTTTTTGCCAATAGTGCAACGGTCACAAACGGCGACGAAGCAATATTAATAATTTTTGACAATCATTCAAGATAAATCCACAAAGTAGAAATTGATATTGAAGAGGGTGGTACTATATGCTCCTCTGCTGGTCAACACATACAATGCTCTAATTAATGTTGAGCTCTGCAGCTTATACAGTTCTATCAAATACATTTGAAAGTATGTAAATAAAATCAGCGACCTGGCTGTGTTTCAAGTTCAAAATGATGATGTGAATGATTCCCCATTAAAATAAAACGACGAAAGTATGCGCTTTCAAATTGATCGGTACATCAGCTCAAATAAAACTATCTGGCGTATCTTTTATTTCCAAATTCATTCAAGACAACCAACTGTAATACATTTAGCCTTCCGTATTTGAAGTGGGCTGCGTGTACTTCTGAATTGTGAATTTGTCTAGATTCGGTGGCCTTGCACGAACACTAATCTATTTCGAAGTACTACACAATTTTTCAACTCTATGCTAAAAAAATCGTGTTTAGGACCATTGTGAGATGGTCAGCCACTGATGGTTACAACGAGGATGAGTTGATTATTATTTATTTGATGTCTGAAAACACGGTGACAGACTCTGATAAATGCTATGGAAGATGAGTTACAGGAAGTATGTTTTTTTCTGATACTCAAGTTTATTGTACTAATTCATCTACTTAGTTAGCTTACAGTAGGCCGGGTGCACTTACCATATGCGAGGTAAGTTTGATCCTTAATAGAGGCTTTCAGTTTACAATTGCTTTTGTAAATTCTTAGTGGCTAATGTAAAATTTTGTGTAGTCCTATTTGATATATATACGAAGTGAGTTGGGCTATTATAATAATGAGTATTTGTACATATGTGACAGTATTTAGTATTTTCTTGTAATATTATGTAGGTATCGTTCTGCGACTAAAAATTCTCCCGGCTTTCAAACTGGTCAACAAAGGCCCGAGTTGACGGAAAAACGGCGTGGCATGCTGCTGCAGTACTGTGAGTTCGTGTGTATTTACTAATTATACCCGAACTCGAAGAGTAAAAGGGTATATTGTATTTGTGGTAAAATGGGATGTGTGTAACATAAAGAAGGAGTAATTTCCAACCATATAAAAGTATATATATTCTTGTTCAGCATCAATAGCCGAGTCGATATAGCCCTGTCTGTCCGTCCGTCTGACCGTCTTGTACGTCGCCCATTGCTCGAAGGCTAAAAGAGATAGAGCAAATTTTTTTTCCATACTGATGTTATATCTCACTCCTAGAAAAATGTTTCAAAATTTCGCCCCCCCACTTCCGCCCCCACAAAGGGGCGCACATCTGTAGCGTCCACAATTTTGAATATAACAAAAAACGAAAAATGCAGAATCATAGAGAAAGACCATATCTATCAGGGGACCAAATCTGAATCGGATCGGATCATTAATATAGCCACAATAGAGAAAAACATACGAAAAAACTTCGCTCCCTATCTTTCGCACTGACAAAATCGAATCGATTTGGGTTTTCGTATAGATGAGCGTCTCGATCTCAGAGACTATAAGAGCTAAAACAACCAAACTTTCTGTCTAGACTCCTGTGATATCGCTTCAGTGCAAGTATATTTCAAAATTTTGCCACGCCCACTCCTCCCGCCCCTCAAAAGACGAAAATCCACAATTTTGAAGATAGGAAAAACCAAAAAAAATGCAGTATTGTAGAAAAGGACCATATCTACCAGATTCCCGATTTTTTTAAATCGGACCATTATTGTAGCCACAATGATGAAATGAATTTTCAGCAGCGGAATTCAGTGTTTCCCCTCGCCGGATTGCAGCGTAAGTCATTTATGGGGATGATTGTCTCTGCAGAGATTCTCACACACACATTCACGCTCAAACATGCTGCCTCGTGCAGTGAACATGTGTTGTTGTGAGAACTGATGTAGATGTAGATGACAGATGCAGCAAACAAATGTAAAATGTAAAAACTGAAACAACATTTGGAAATTCCACATAAAACACATGTGTACTGACTGAGTACGGGTATAAAAGTAGAGTCGCGTTCAAAGCGACTCCGTACGTTCTTTCTCGTTGCTAGTGCTAAAAGAGGGTGATTCTTATCTCTGTTTAAGGGGCCGTGCATCCGGGAGATAGTGAAAATAGATTAGTTCTTTCCAGTTTAATGTTTAACGGAGATTCGTTGCTTACTATTTAGTCCAAATATCCATTTTTTCGAGTGTTGAGTTTTTAACAACACCATGTCAGCCATTGTGTTTCCTGATATAATGTTGCTGTGTTATTGTTAAACAATTAAAACTCGCAGCGATTATCAACGTTGAAGACTCCAGAGGGTGCCTCAAATTACCAATCGAGGTATTCATCCGATTTAACAAACATACGAAGCAGTTAAATGGGTTTTCTAAGATCGAACAAGCTCAAAACTGTTGAGTTCCAGAACGGAATTGGTATGATCTTGAGAAATTCGCGTTGTTTTGCTGAGACCAGAAGGTAGAGTCATTTTGAAAACGACGTGAGTGACAGTCGGAACTCCTTCGGCTCGCACGAGTCTGTGTAATTGCATCACATTTTGTGAACGTTGAGATAGTTCTGTTCTGTTCAACCGTTCCGTTCTGTTCAACAAATACTTTTTCAAAATTTGTTGCCTCATGAGCACTCAGGTAAGGACAGCCGAAGTCACGTCCCAAGCCGAGCCCCTTCCTCGTCACCCAGATTGTCGCCCGGTTGTGGATAACCTGGCTCTCGCACGCCTACGCTCGTTCTATCTCTCTCACACCCATTCTCACGCCTACAATCACGCTACATCCCACTGCCGCTCTCTCGGCGGGACTTAAGCTTTAGCTTAAGCTTTATTCATTCGATTCGCTACTTTTGTTGCACCGCTTTTTGTTGCCCCGCTGAACGGGAATAAAATGGAACATATCAATTAACCCTGGACTTATTATTTTTCGATTCGTTCCTCACGAACTCCGCCCATTTTTGTCAACTCGACCCATATACACTAATTGATTTCCTCGATGCAAGCTGGACAGAACCAATTGCACACAACCCACTGACACACCATCGACATCGTCGACAAAGCTAAAATCCAACCCACATACACTAATCGATTTCCACGATGCGAAATCGACAAAAGGACCAAAATACCTTACCGCACCACAAACCCACTGACCCATTAAAAAATCCCACTTATCAAAATCACCACACAAATTACTTCCTAGCAAATTCGCCAAGAGCGAGAGAGTGAGCTACCCATTTATGTGCTATTTCTGTGCATTGTCGTTCTCCAGCTCACATATAATACGAATCTTCTTAATAATATTTGATTATGTAACAGGTGCTCTTTGTAAACTTTGTAAACTGGCTCCGAGCGAAATATGTATGAGACTTTTCTTCGACAAAATAAATGCCTATATGAGTATTATTAGGCTTGACATTAAAAACATGTTCCATTTTCATATTTCTAAATGTTAAAAAAGTGACATTTTGTGTTTGTGACTTTTCATCCCTGGCATAATCTTCTATATAAATGGATAATACTACAATTTTAAATATTGTTTACACCGGCATATGTTAACATACAACAGGACGTCAAGCCTATATCAATTTAAAAATGTCTCTCAGTGAAAGTATTCCGGTAAATACTTTTCGAAATTATTTAAATATTCTTAATGATCCCTCTGCAAAAGAAGAAATTAAGCTAAAGGCCACACAAGAATTAAGCGAACACTTTGAAATGATAATTCAAAGCTCATCCTACCCGTCGTTCTTGGAAACTTCACTAAAAATATTCATGCGTATACTGCAAGAAGGCGAACCTCAGTTCATTCAAGAAAACACCATGCAACATGTGAGTTTTCCAAATATCATGTACAATATTATTAATTATTATATTATAACTAGGGGGCTCAGCTCGCGCGTTACTTTGGTCAACGGTGTGTGTGAGTTCGAAAAGAATATGAAGAGGCACAGAAAAGCTAAAATTGAGCGGCTAAAAAATCCCAAACTTTTTTATATACTACTATCTAATTTTGTATTTTATTATCCTTGGAAACCCTGCTTTTTCGTTGATTATTGATAAATCACTGTGCATCAAGGGATTTTCTTGTTGCCTTTGATAATGTCATTCGTGCAATGTTATTATTAGTAATAGATGTAGTACTACAGCAGGAACATTTGAGCCATTATTAATTATCCACGTACAAATGTTTATTTTATGCAAATTTTGTATGTTTCTCAAGAAAACAGCCTGCTAAACTAAGTTAAAAATATAACATTCAAAAGCTTTCAAAAGAATACCTAAATCAATAAATAGTTTTTTGTATTCAGTCTTATATTTGTACACAAAAATTCAGCTCAGGGTTTTGATCAGGAAATAAAATTGTGCTGCCTTACGTTTGGATTCTATACAAATTGAAGAGCATACAATAAATTATAACAATCGGATTATGATCCAGGACCATTTCCCGGCCAGCCTAATGTCTCAATTTTCACCATTTATATACAGTTTTGGCACAGTTGTTAATTTTTAATTTTAAGGGCTATTTCCAGGCTTCTGGAGTATTTTAAAGAACCATTTTTATACCCGTACTCAAAGAGTAAAAGGGTATATTGTATTTGTGGTAAAAGTGGATGTGTGTAACATAGAGAACGTCTGTGTAACGTCTGTCTGTCCGTCCGTCTTGTTTATCGGCCATTGCTCGGAGGCCATACGAGCGAGAGCAACCAAATTTTTTTCCAAATCATTAGTATATCCACAATAGAGAAAACCATATCGAAAAACATTGTTCCCTCTCGCTCGCATTCACACAACGAGAAAGAACGTCGCTGTAAACGCGACTCTACTTTTATACCCGTACTCAGTCTGTACACATGTGATTTATGTGGAATTTTTAAATTTTTTATCAGTTTTTACATTTTACATCATTTTGCTGCATCTGCTGAGTCTGTGAGCGTGAGTGTGAATGTGAGAGAACCAGTAGTAGCTGCTACTGCCATCAACCCTAATAAAAATGTTTATTTTGTTGCGGGGGGCAACCCCGCAAGGGGACACGCTGCTGAAAATTCATTTCATCATTGTGGCTCCTGTGACACTTCGTAGTATTTCAAAATTTCGCCACGCCCCCTTAAAAGATGAAAATGAAAAAGGAAAAACGAAAAATGCAGTATCGTAGAAAATACACCCAGCGACAAAAAAAAGCCGCACTCTGACTTTTTCATGCATTTCTGACTTTGGAAGCCTGGTGTTTCCCCAAATTTTATTCGATTCGACTATTTTTTTTTTTTTTTGTGTGTCTTAATCATTTTTATACAAAAGAAGATACTAAATTTGTTTCTATCATAATTATATAGTGAAAGAAAAATATGTTTGCCAATCACACCGTTTTCAACGGTAATTTAGTAATTTCACCATAACCAAAGTAAAAATTAAATTAAAATATATAAACGTGTTTTTCCAACAAAAACTACATTTTTTCCAATGAGTTATTTTGTTTTCTATAAAGTAATGACAAAGCTAATATATAAAAAAATTTTTTTTTTCAAATTAAGAACTAATTAATATTTGGTGGGACCACCCATTTTGGCGTTTATGAGACATTTGGTCCTATTGGGCATCGAATCGTATAAAACCTTCAGATATTTGTCCGTTATATCATCAAACAATACTTTTTCTATAGTTTGGCGTAACTCAACCATAGTTTTCTGCTTCCTTTTTTTTTCTATTTTTGAACTTATAAGGGCCTAGACATTCTCTATCGGATTGAGGTCGGGACTGTTACCTGGACAATCTAAGGACTTAATACCCAATTCCATCTTAAAAATGTTAACCTATCGTTAAAGAATAGTCAAAATTAGTATAATGCATTTTTAAAAATAGCAAACGACAAAGAATAACTTAGAGAGCGCGCTCGATGACAAGGTGCAGAATCGTACTGAAAGATGGGATCATCTTCTTTTCTCAGTAACTGATTCCATACTAGGCACAACGCCACTGAGAATAATTTCTTTATACACTTTTGCATTAACCATACCTTTTTACCATTATTATCGATTCAATTTTATTTTTAGATATTTAAACCCATACCATAATATAAGGCAAATGCTTTGCGGTGCTAATGCAGCAATCTTTGGAATATCGTTCCCCTGTTTTCCGCCGATCTGTGCGCGAACCAGATTGAATTTGGACTCATTCGACAATATGACACGTGACCATTCGGATTCACCCCAATTAGATTTTTCTGTAGACCAATTTAAGCAAGCTTTCTTAATTCTACTGTACAGAAGTGGTCCTTTTTTCGCAGGTGTCCTTGCCATTAGGCCCATCTCCTTTAGCTGAAGCTGTATAGTTCGAGCCGAAATATCTTTTGAAAATAGTTGCTGCTATCTCAACAGCATTTCAAAATCTATTATGTAGGGTCGTTCTCATAATAATACGATCTTTCCTTATATTTGTTGATTTTTTTCTTCCCGATCCTTTCGTCCTCTCCACTTCTCCAGTCTTTCGATTTTTTCAAAAATCGTCTCACAAAACTTTCGTTGAACTTAGTTTTAATAGCTATTTTACGAATTGAAACAGTTTGTTCAGCCAATTCGATAATTTTTGACTTTTCAGTCACCGATATCTGCTTTCCTTTAGGCATCGTTTTTGAAGAGTTCAAAGTTAAACGTTCTTTAAGAAGGGTTTCCAGCAACTAAGACGTCAAAAACTACACAAAACTAGAAGGAGACATTCACGGAAACTCTAAAAAAAAAAAATGGGTCGAATCGAATAAAATTTGAGGAAACACCAGTCTTCCAAAGTCAGAAATGCATGAAATGACAGAGTGCGGCTTTTTTGTCGCTGGGTGTATCTACCAGACTGCCGAATATGGCTCAGATCGGATCATTATCGTGGGGTGGATTTCCGTCCCAATCTCAGCCTTGACCTCAGCGGATATCTTATAAGAGGAAATTTTGGGGTCCACCTTTATTTTGCGGATCACCTGCTGGCGCTGCTTGTCAGTTAAAGCCTTTGGTCGTCCTGCTCTGGGTGCGTCCTCCAAGTATGACGGATGCTTCTGATGAAAAATCGGCTCAATTCCATAATTTTGGCTATTTCGCCATAAGATTTGCCTTCATTGTGCAAGTGAAGGACCATTTTTCGCTGAGCTACATAAGTTTCTTTGCGCCTCTGAATTTTAATAACTAACTTAAACTGCAATTTTTTAAAGAAATTCCAGACGAATGCGTTTTAAGGGGAGTCCTATTATACATTTTATAAGAAATTATGTCCAGATCGGGCATAGGTTAAAAATAAATTAAATAAGTAGTGTAGTAGAAAAAGGCTAATTTTCTTCTAAATTATAAATAGTTTTAAGTGTATGATACGAAAATTTAGAAATGTTTCATTAAAAAAAAAAAAAAAAAAGGGTTCTATAAAATGCTCAGAAGCCTGGAAATAGCCCTTAAAGTTAAAATTTCCAACTGTGCCAGCACTTAAGTGCGGCACTGTATATTACTAGAATGCTCGGACACGCTTCATTGTGGCAATGAGAAGTGCGTCGAATATATACGTTAAATATAATTCATTTTTGAAGTAATTCGTATTATTTAGCAGACCCGCACGCTTCGCTGCTTGCTTATTTAATGTTTTAGGAATTCATCGAAATTAAACAATGTTAATAATTTTGATGTAACAACATATTTTATTTATTGCAATGCTTTGTGATAAAGTATTTTTGTTTGTTTTGGCGTCGATGCAATGTATAACTCAGGCCGAAGGATTGCCTACTCGTGAGCACGCTACATACAGTTGACCATGTGAAAATGCCGGATGCTCCAAATTTAAACCACAAATTTGCAACGACTGTCCTTGAGATTCGGAACTGCTGCTGATGAAATTAATGCGTGTTTGAAAACATCTAATTTGTGGCGCTCTGTGAAAACACATAGATTGACTACAAAAGTAAACGATTGAAAAACGATGCTTCAGCAGATTTTTTTTCCAGACTACTGTTAAACATTGATAATGGCATACGTTGACGATTTTGGTTTTATATCCATATAATTTTCCTATGAGAAGCTTAATCGGTGACACTATTGTACGCGAATTTGACACCTTGAATATTTTGTATATAAAGCCGTTCATTTACAGTTGTTGTTGATTTGTCCATGATTTTTTCCGTTGATTTAAACGGCACATTGCTGTGCGTAGACGATTATTTTCATTGCGATTTGAAATGTCTTGGCTACTTTCACGGCTCCTCGAAGCCACAGCTCGGAAAGCTATTCGCGTTCGCCGGCCCAAATTTAATCGTCTCGACATTTAATGTTTACATTAATTAATTGCAATGTTTTTTCAAACAATTTTTCACACAAAATGTTATAAAAATCAAAATCTATCATAAAATTATCTGTTACAGAATGGCACAAAATGATATGAAATAGGCGTTCAAACACACATTTTAAGACAAAATTTGAGATTTTGTTTGATTACCTCATGCAGTTTGGTGCACGCGTTGTGGAGATAGATGCATACACACTGATTTTTATACCCGTACTCTAATCAAGTGGGTGGGCGAAATTTTGAAACACTTTTCTAGGAGTGAGATATCACATCAGACTGGATAAAAAGTTTGGTTGCTCTAGCTCTTATAGCCTTTGAGCAATGGGCGACAAACAAGACAAACACACATCGATATAGCCATGTCTGTCCGTCCGTCTGTCTGTCTGTATGTCCGTCTGTCCGTCTTGTTTGCCGCCTAGTAGTCGGAGGCTATAAGAGCTAGAGCAACCAGACTGATGTGATCTCTCACTCCTAGAAAAGTGTTTCAAAATTTCATAAAACCCCTTGCTAAAAACGGTATATTGTATTTGCGGTAAAAGTGGATGTGTGTAACATAGAGAAGGAATAATTTCCGACCCTATAAAGTATATATATTCTTGATCAGCATCAATAGCCGAGTCGATATAACCATTGTCTGTCTGTCCGTCTTGTTTGTCGCCAATTGCTCGGAGGCTATTAGAGCTAATTTGCAACCAAATTTTTTCCATACTGATGTTATATCTCACTCCTAGAAATTTTTTTTAAATTTCTCCTGCCCACTTACTATTCCCCAAAAAGGGTACACATCTGTGGCGTTCACAATTTTTAAGATAGCAGAAAACGAAAAATGCAGAGGCCCAAATCGGATCATTAGTATAGCCGCAATAGAAAACCATCTCGAGAAACATCATTTCCCTCTCTTCGCACTCACACAAAAAACGAGTCGTTTTGGTTTTTCGTACAAATGAACGCCTGGATCTCCAGACTCTAAGAGCTAGAACCACCAAACTTTTCTGTCCAGATTCCTGTAATACCGAACCAAGACAAGTGTATTTCAAAATTTCGCCACGCCCCCTTCCGCTCCCACAAAAGACGAAAGTCCACAAATTTCATGATAGAAACTAGAAAGAACGTACGGAGTCGCTGTAAGCGTGACTCTACTTTTATACCCGTACTCAGTCAGTACACATGTGATTTATGTGGAATCTTCAAATGTTGTATCAGTTTTTACATATTAACATTTTACATTTGTTTGCTGCATCTGTCATCTACATCTACATCAGTTCTCACAACAACACACGTACACTGCACGAGGCAGAGTCGGAGAGCGTGATTGTGCGTGTGAGAGAATCAGTAGCAGCAACCCTCAAAATAAATGTATATTTTGTTATGTTTTGTAGGGGGGGTGAGGCAGCTGAAAATTCATTTCATCATTGTGGCTACAATAATGATCCGATCTAAACCAAATTCGGGAATCTGGTAGATATGGTCATTCTCTACAATACTGCAATACTTCGTTTTTCCTATCTTCAAAATTGTGGACTTTCGTCTTTTTCATGGGGGCGGGGCGAAATTTTGAAATACACTTGTTCAGGTTCAAAAATCTATCAGGGGCCCAAATCTGAATCGGATCTGATCATTAGTTTAGCCACAATAGAGAAAACCATATCGAAAAACATCATTCCCTATCGCTCGCACTCACACAAAAACGATTGGTTTTGGTTTTTCGTATTTTCGTAGCCTGGATCTCAGAGACTACAAGAGCTAGAGCAACCAAACTTTCTGTCCAGTCTCCTGTGATACCAAACCACGACAAGTGTGTTTCAAAATTTCGCCACGCCCCCACAAAAGATGAAAGTCCACAATTTTGAAGATAGGAAAAAACTAAAAATGCAGTATCGTAGGGAATGACCATATCTATCAGATCTGGTTGAAATGATGAAATGAATTTGCAGCAGCTAGCCGCCCACCCTTCGCTGTGTTGTTGTGAGAAGTGATGTAGATGTAGATGACAGTTGCAGGAAAAGTATGTATGTAAATCACATGTGTACTGTACCAGGAGTTTTTGAAGAGGACTTGATGATATGTAGAGCAAAAGGTAGCTAGAAATCCATTTAAAAAGATTGGGCGGAAGCCCTAATAGCGAAAAACATAGAGAGGTCCCGAAATGTCTGTAAGGAAAGTGGCCCCTAGGAACCGTAGTTTTCGGTTTCCCAGGGCCGGGCAAAGACAGAAAAAAAGTTGTGAACCGACTCCTCCTCCTTCTCGTCCCTACAAATTCTGCAGAAGTCGTTGTGAGCGATCGACATCCTTGCAGCGTGTGTGCCGATAGCCAGTGCCCGTGATGGTTCGGGTGACGGCGGAGCAGTGATCTCTGCTGAGTATACATATATAGCTCTTCCGAGATTTTTTCGAGCGATTTGGCCAGATCGCTCTTGAAGTTTTACATGTGATGGCCAGCTGCCATCAACTACAATTTTTTGTACTGAAGGGGTATCACAGGAGTTTGGGCAGAAAGTTTGGTTGCACTAGCTCTTATAGTCTCTGAGATCCAGGCGCTCATCTGGACGAATGAGCAAAGTTTTCGCTATTGTGGATATACTAAAAATCTGATCCTTGCGCCTCTGATAGATTTTCTCTATGATTCTGCATTTTTTTGTTTTCTATTATCTTAAAATTGTGGGAGCCACAGATGTGCGCCCTTTGTTGTAGTCGGAAGGGGGCGGATCGAAAGTTTGAAATACACTTGTAGGAGTGAGATATCACATAAGTCTGAAAAAAAAATTTGGTTGCTTTAGCTCTTTTAATCTCCGAGCAATGGGCGACAAACAGACGGACAGACAGAGAGATAGATATAGACTCGGCTATTGATGCTGATCAACAATATATATATCCTTTATGAGGTCAGAAACGATTCCTTCTCTTGTTACACACATCACCACTTTTACTCTTCGAGTATGGGTATAATGAGACGACTCCTTCGGGGTAGCGACATGACAGGGAAGAAGGCATCGGAGATCTTGATTCACGTGTCGTTTAGCATCTGCTAGTGGATGCGAATCCGTTATACGAAACATTTTCAATTATACTTATTAAGTTACGGAGTCAGCAATAACCTGCGCCGCAAAAGAAATCTGACCTTTCTCACGATTCCGGATCGGTGATGTCAGTTACACTCTGCGCCCTGGCTCAAAGCCATGGAACAAAATATGTAAACAAATTGACAGCCTCTCGGTTGTTTGTTTAAAAAAACTTCAAAAAACAAAAAAGAAGTTCAGCACTCACGAGAGAGAGCTGTTAGCGATGTAGGAGGCTATAAAGTATTTCAAGCACATGTTGGAGGCCAGGATCTTTGTGATAAATACTGATCACAACCAGATCTTTCAACCAAAAACCAGATAAAGCTGTAGAGAGGCAAAAGCTGGTGTTCTTATCACAACACTCAACAACAATCTTGCACGGGACTGACACTCACAAAGTACACCCAGCGACAAAAAAGCCGCACTCTGTCATTTCATGCATTTCTGACTTTGGAAGACTGTTGTTTCCCCAAATTTTATTCGATTCGACTAATTATACCCGTACTCGAAAAGTAAAAGGGTATATATATTTTTGTGGTAAAAGTGGATGTGTGTAACACACAGAAGGAGGCGTTTCCGACCACATAAAGTATATATATTCTTGATCAGACTCAATAGCCGAGTCGATATAGCCATATCTGTCCGTCCGTCTGTCCGTCCGTCTGTCCGTCTTGTTTGTCGCCCATTGCTCGGAGGCTATAAGAGCTAGAGCAACAAAATTTTTTCAGAGTGATGTGATATCTTACTCCTAGAAAAGTGTTTCAAAATTTCGCTCCGCCCACTTCCGCCCCCACGCACATCTGTGGCGTCCACAATTTTGAAGATAACAGACAACAAATGCAGAATCATAGAGAAAGCCCATTCTATCAGGGGCCCGAACGTGAATCGTATCGGATCATTAGTATAACGACAATAGAGAAAACCATTTCGAAAAACATCGTTCCCTCTCGCTCGCACTCACACACAAACGTGTCACCTTTTCCCATTCGTACAAATGAGCGCCTGGATCTCAGGGACTATAAGAGCTAGAGCAACCAAACTACAACCAGCAACCAACAACCCACAATCGTAGAGAACCATATCTACCGGATTCCCGAATTTGGTTCAGATCGGATCATTATTAAAGCCACAATCATGAAATTAATGTTCAGCAGCGAGTCCCCCCACCCCCCGCAACAAAAACGATATTTAGGGTTGATAGTCGCTAGAACTAGATGACAGATGTAAAATGTAAAAATGATAAAATATTTTAAAATTCCACATAAATCACATGTTTTCTGACTGAGTACGGGTATAAAACTAGTATCGCGATAACAGCGACACAACACGTCCTTTCTCATTTTGTTTTGTTGTTTTTTTTGAGCATTCGTATATCCGTATATTTGACGGATATTTCATATTCTATCATATTCATGTCTATTTTTATTCGTATCCAAATTCATCAAAATTATGTAGATAAAAACTTTATGGAAAAGATACATATACATACAATTGAATAAGCTTGTAAGAATATTTAATATTAACTGCCGACATATTTTCTTTCGGCAACGAACAACAAGAACAAGTTCTATTAGCTCTTTCTCTTTGGCTCTCGAACATAGCCTTTTAATTTTTTGTAGTCATTACTTTTTAATTAATGTGATTTTTTAAATTTAATTTTAGATCCGCAAACTTATTTTGGAGATGATTCATCGACTGCCCATAACAGAAAATTTAAGACAACATGTCAAATCAATTATAACAATGATGCTTAAAATATTAAAACTGATAATGAAAAAAAATGTCCTTGTAAGTCTTCGAATAATAATTGAGCTGCATAAACACTTTCGTCCATCTTTTTTAACCCAGAAGTAAGTAATATAAAAATTAATTATTTGTTTAAATTCTAAGTCAAACAAATAAAGCAAAATACCACGCGCAATAATGAATCTTATAATTGTCCGTGTAAAAGCATGGTTCTCCAAATTTAAGTTAATTTTATTTTCTTTGAGGCCTTGTACCGGTCGTGCATGGCTCAATAAGGTCTTACCAACGCTTAATAGGATTTGAGTCAAACTCTTGAGCCAGTTGCCAAAACTTTAGTGTGGTTGACGTATTTGCAGTTGGTACAATGCATTTTGAAATTCCCGATGACTACATCGGACATCATTTCGGTTAAAATCCATTCCTAGCGACGTTTTTTTTGATTGTTGCAGGTCATAATCCTGTTAAAAGATCCTATTGAAAGGAATTTTTTAACTGAAATTGGATTGTAAAGTATTCTCAAGAATATGAGGTACCAGTTAATTTGAGCTGGGACCCATAAGGCTCAACCTCTAACCATATACGTGATAGTTTGGTCGTGGAGTGCAACGAATTTCTCGCAGCTGAATTCGGGTTCCGGAACCCAGAACCCATTGAACATGTTCGCTCATGACGTCATGCGACAGAATATCCAGCATTTCTGTTACACGTACATAAAAAGGTATGTCTGTATTGTCTTCAACTGGATCGATTTCAGATTTGGGCTTTTGTGTTGTGGTACGTAGTGACGTAGACGTGCGTGTGTACTGTGTACTCACATACTGTGCGTGTTTTGGGTTTAGGATTTGGTTTTCGCATTTTGCGTTGAAATTTTTATTTCTTTTCACATAACCTGACCTTATAATTTTTGATATAATAACGCGCGTTTTTTGAAGAAGCTTGCCTCAAAATATTTTTGTTGTATCCTTTGTATGTTAATTTGTTTTATATAGAATAAAATAATGGGTAAACCGATATGCACATGTAAATACTCATAACGGATATCCTGTTTGACCTTACATTCGAAGAGATGCCCATTAGAGTATTGAAGGTGCGACGTGCAAGTTTTTTTGTTCTCTGCGTTCGCTAAGAAAGCAAAAGAACTGGGCAAATTATCGTTTTTGAGTTTCATGCGCAAGTATGACCTGACCTGCCGTAACATAAATGAAGAACGGGCAGGGGTGGATGGGAAGGTAGCGTACACTTGGGCATGGGAAATAAATAAAAAATAAAAACTAAATATATATAGAACGATATACATAAGTACATATATGTTTTTACATATGTATCTATAGTATAAAAGGTCTCTGAAAAACTCGAATTCATTGGCAAAGTTGTTAATATGGCTTACGAAGTCGAAATCCGAAGGAATTTGCACAATATTTATATATGTATGTACATACTTTATTTGAAATAAATATGTCTAAAATACGTATATGGTTAGTGGCTCAGCCGAGTATGCTCAATGATTATTTTTCTTGTAGGATTTTTAAGTGTAAATCGGATTCTTGTGAATGCCAATACAATTTTTGTGAGTTTATCTTTTCATACAATACAACTTTATTATCCTCTGTCAAAAGTATTTTTCGTCAACCACTGACAGAGCGATACAAAATTTGTTTTCATAATTTTTGAGGATAGGACGTTGATGTGCAATGACTGCACCATGAAGTGGGCCACTGCGACACCAAGCCGAAGTCTGGAGGATCTCGCGGATCTCTGGCAGATACGCAGCCCCCCTCCCGCCCAATCGACCGAGGGGGCATTGCCGCATGATGCGCGACGCGTGTACCGAACCGATCGCGAACATGCAGGAAAGATAGAAGGAAAGTAAGGGCTAAACACAACGCTAAACATGCAAATTTGCAAAAGAAGTGAATTAGTGGTGGTTATTATGGTAAAAGCGAGTATAATCGAGAATAAGACCCGAAACGGTTCATGCAAGGAATAATTCGATCTACACAGCGGAATGTACAAACGAATAAAATTTCTAGAGGATCTAATAGGAATCGTGAAGTTTATGCGGCTCAACAAGTCAGGGTCTGTCGATGTCACCCCTAATCAAGTTGTGCATGAAAATCACACCAAGCATTTTTCTACGATTAAGTAAGGATGGATGGTTTATTAAGAGCAATCTACGAGTAAAAGAAGGCAGTCACACCTTCATCCCAGTTGAGGCCACGCAGAGCAAAAAAGTAAAAGTTTTTCTGGACTCATTCTATACGGTCTTGGTGTACTTTGTACTGAGTGCAACATACACAAAAGAGCCGTACTCTAAAATCGGACGGTGTCGTCAAATTCCTATGACCACTTCTTTATAAACCCCAGCACTCCCATGGTTTTATTTACCATGGTAGAAATCTGTTCAGAAAACTTTAACTTGGGGTCTAGTTTAACACTAAGATCATCAACCAAGGTAATTCTCTCAAGAGAAACTCCGCAGAGGGTGTAAGGAGCCATCAAGGGGCTGGAGCGATGGAATGTCATTACTTTACATTTCGAGGCATTCAGGTGTAACATATTTGCGCAACACCATGACTGAAAGTTATTGAGATCGGATTGCAAGCGAGAGTGAAATGCAATGTCCTTATACTGGACGCAAAGATTAACATCATTTGCAGACATGAGTACTCGAGAGTTTGTGCTAGAAGAGAATGGTTTACATGTTACCTTGGAAGCCTTTAAATATAAAAGAGGTAAACTCTAATAAATTTGTAGTTGTTGATCGTCGCCTTAAAATCCGTGCTGAGCTGGAGATATAAGTGATTTGCAGAGATTTTTAAAAAGCGGGGTTAAAATTATCTCAAACATTTTAGGAATAGCGGAAAACTTCGATTGAAGTTATGATCTTACCTTAAACTTTCGACCATCCTCTAAAAGAGATGTTTTCGCATATAAAATCGATGTTTACTTCTATAGTTAAATGGGATAATGACAATAGTGAGTGGATACAACTAAATTTCAAGACCACTGTGCCGCCTGACGTAAGTTTTTAGTCCAACTCATAGGTCTCTTCTCAACCGAACAAACAAAAAATCAAACGTACCGCTCTTTTTATCAAAGCAATAACGGCAAACATACTGATGGTGACTTTTAATTTGTTCTGTTATTACATTTTTGTTAAATATTCACAGTAGTACTGATTCTATGAACAGCACTTTGTATGCTGTCTTAAATAATGTAAAACAAGAAGATGGAATGCAGATGCAATGGAATTGCTTCAGGGTTCTAATTTAAAGATTTCCAAAAAAAGGTACACATGTTTAATTTGGAATGCTGAAAGTTTCTCAAAAATCATCCTGAAATTGGTGAGGTGCGGCAAAAATATTTCCAGGACCATAGCTGTATATAAAAATGGAGTGAAAAATCATTTTTTCGTATTTGCCAGGAAAAGGCACGAAAAGAAAATTTAGAGAGAACCCATACAACACATATAATCTCGAAAAACGTGTTGTTAGGTTAGGTTATGTTAGGTTAGGGTTGTAGTGGCTGCGGGCTCGTCATGAAAGCGTGATGTTACTATACTTTTATACTATACTAAACACTGTCACATACAAATACTCATAACTATAATTGTCCCATTCACTTCATATGTTTAAAATAGGACTTCGCGAAAATACCATTAGCCACTCAGAATATACAAAATAACTTGTAAACTCTAGAACCCTCTATAAGGGGTTAAGCAATAAACTGGAATGTATTACGGTCACCCTAATGCGATCCCTGGCATAGGGTAAGTGGATCCGGTCTAAAAATACATACTCACAGGACAAGTGTATTTTCAAATTTCGACCACCTCCTTACGTCCACCACAAAGGACACAAATCTCTGGCATCCACAAAATACCTGGTCGAAATAAATATTGGGACACTCAATTTTTCTTTAAAGTAAATCGTATTTGCTTATCTATTATTTTTTTTAAATTTTATTCGCAAGTATAAAGAAAATGCATTGAAATAAAATAAATTTTTGTAAATATCTGATCCTTTTCGAGAAAATTCAGGTCCTTATTTTTGCTGCCTTGGAAATAATTATTGGTACACTAAAATACAAATAATTTTTTAAAATTCCAAAATTAGAAAAAATAAATTTGTTTTCTTACTTAATAGTGGGTATTGCCTTCACGCTTTGAAATAACTTCAGCCAAGCGATTAGGCATTGATAGAATTAAAATTTTGGAGCGTTTTTTTCGTTGATTTTTTGGCACTTTCTTCGATAATTGGCTTTTTGAGCTGCACCACATTTTCAATTGTCGCCTATTGCTATTAACTTTGCTGGACAGTATTTACGAAACATTCTCGATTGGGTTTTAAATCGGGAATACATGCAGGCCACCCAAAAGATCTATTTTCGGTCCTTAAAGAACTGTTTTGTGGTTTTGGATACGTGGAATGTAGCGTTATCCTGTTGGAAAATCAACTTTTTATCCCCGATATGTTTCGCTAAACGGTATTAATACGTCGTCTATGAGGCTTATGTACAGCTGAGAATTCATTCGAGATGATACAAAACATACAGGGGATCTTTCGGGGTGTCCAAATGCAGCCCATACCTGAGCGAGCCGCCCCAAAATTGGGAAATTGCGTTCACGGCGTATATCTCTCCAGTACATCATTTTAACGTCAGGACCGACCCAGATGAACTTTTGTCGTCACTGAAGATAACTTGTCCAAAATTTGTACTTTTGCAAATTCCAGACGAGCTGCTTTGTGCCTTGGCAGAAGCATAGGTTTGCGTACCATTTTTCATACTTAATGTTACTATCTGAACTTAAAATTTGCTGAATACGACGGGTGCTGATGTCAAGTGACAGTTTAGCCTTAATATCCCGTGAACTAGTCGCTGTATTTAAAGCCAAATTAATTATTTGTCGTTTTGTTCGATCAGACACTAAGCAAGGTCGGCCGGTTTCTACTGTTTTATTATATCCTGGCGGTTCTTTTTTAATTTTTTGACAGTATTCTTGCTTATTTCCGCTATATTGGCTATTTCGCGAATGTTTTTCCCTTCCTGTGCAGATTAAGGATAGTTTTTGAATATTCTCCGACTACTTTACTCCATTACCCATTTTTACTTTATTTACGTGTGGAACTGTATTAAATTAACTTTTATTTAGCCTTCGATTGTTAAATTTACTTGTTCACAGCTAATAAGAATAAAATACTCACCTTTAACTACGAAAAACTTGAATACACAGTCAATTAGCACCACTTTCCTGATGTTGTACCAATAATTATTTCGTACTAGAAAAAACACGTCTCACAAAACTGGTCAGGAAAAAGTCCCCGAATACAAAATATAAACTTTGAACCTGCCGTTACTTTTCTTGATATGCAGATACATTCAAACAAATTTGTGGGTCGTTACAAATGCTTACCATTTCTTAAATATTTTGAAAAAATATTTATGATAAGTGAGTGTCCCAATATTTATTTCGACCAGGTAGGTATTGAAGCATTGTAGACAACGACCGTATTTACCAGAATATCGAATCTGGTTCAGATTAATTTTCAGTAGCTGTTGGGAAATACTTCCGTTTTGGGTAGCGTGATTTTAGTGGACTGTATGTTTCTTTATTGTGGTTTGCTTCGCTGTCTATTCGGTAATAAATAATGCCGTCGCAGCGGCAACCGAAAACAGAAGTGAATAGTGATGTAGATGACAGATGTTTTAAAAATATGTAGAATTATATACATACTGTAGCGCCCACTGCGACTCATAAAGTTCCCATAAAGTTAGCGAACTGTAAATTATCAGTGGACGGATCTGAAATTTCCGCAGAAATCACTAACTATTTCCTCATGAGGTTTTTGAAAAGAATTCCACGGGTTGGTGTTGGTCAAGCAAGATTTGAATTAAGTCCGATAGAAGCCTAGAGAATAAGTTCACCCCTTGTATGTGGAGGAAGCAGTTGAGGCGGACTTGGGGACAACAGTCCTGATTAAGCGGAGGGTGGTCCATTAGGGAAAATCTCAGGTAGCTACCCCGTTTAGGTCTGAGGGAAGTTAATTGGTGGTGGTGTTTTTAAGGTTTTGTTCCTTGTATCGGGATTGCCTGGGTACTTCACATCCTCACAATAGTCACTGTTCGGATCACCGACTACTCCCACTCAAATTGCATACCAAATACGGAAGGAACTGTACTGGTCTGGGGCATGCTAGACTATGTCAAGAGACCGCCAAAATGGCAGAGCTATTTTCGAAATCCCAGATGAGACAGTTACTGGACGTTGACTGCAACCACACTAGATATGTTCTCCGATATTGGTGTGCACTACAGGATGGCAAGAAGTGGTCGGTACGCCAGACGCGTACGATTGAGAAAAACTAGATTCACAGAAGCACAATTGATTCAGGCAAACTATAGGCAAATCGAAATAAACACGAAGGTTCAAAGCCAGCTAAACTGCGAAACCTTGTTAGCCGTAAAAAGAATTATAATTAGCGAAATAGGAAACTTAATGCCCACTATTACCCTTGCAAAAGGCCAACATTGTGAGCCCTTCTATTTTTTAGACCACACTGACATAGAATCTGTACTCGCTGACCAGTTCACAGGGGTCTCAATCTCAAAATTTGTTAGAAGTATCTAGGATTAAAATTTTACAATCCAATAACATACACTGCTCGCCCTTGAATAGAACACCTCTAAAGTCGATTTTCTATAGTTAATAGCTGCTAAACCAAGCCATCTAGGAAAATAATTTTTGTGTTCTTATAAAGTTTATTTAAATGTAGTAATTTGACGAAAATTACAAAATTATTCAAAAGTTTTAGGTATACAAAAAACATTGCTAACCAAAAAGTAACAAATTGTGGAGTCTTCATTTTGCACCACTTGAATAGGACAATAACTAAAAACCATTTAAGAATATTTCAATCCTTTTAAAATAACAATATTACTTAAATTAAGAATTACCAATATGTTTTTAAACAAAAACGAGAAAGAACGTACGGAGTCGCTTTGAACGCGACTCTACTTTTATACCCGTACTCAGTCAGTACACATGTGATTTATGTGGAATTTTCAAATGTTGTATCA
This sequence comes from Drosophila bifasciata, assembly GCA_009664405.1. Taxonomy (NCBI): domain Eukaryota; kingdom Metazoa; phylum Arthropoda; class Insecta; order Diptera; family Drosophilidae; genus Drosophila; species Drosophila bifasciata. The sequence goes on from CM019043.1 coordinate 21,985,280, forward strand.
GTTTTTACATTTTACATTAAACATATGTTTGCTGCATCTGTCATCTACATCTACATCAGTTCTCAAAAACACACGTACACTGCACGAGGCAGCATGTTTGAGCGTGAGTGTGCGTGTGAGAGAATCTGTAGTGACAATCATCACCATTAATGACTTACTCTGCCTGGGGAGGGGGGAAATTGCTTCTGAAAATTCATTTGATTATTGTGGCTACAATAATGATCCGATCTGAACCAAATTCGGGAATCTGGTAGATATGGTCATTCTCTACGATACTGCATTTTTTGTTATTCTCTATCTTCAAAATTGTGGATTTTCGTCTTTTTTAGGGTGGCGAAAGGGGCGGGGCGAAATTTTGAAATACACTTTGTTCGGTTTGGTATCACAGGGTGTGGGCAGAAAGTTTGGTTGCTCTAGCTCTTATAGTCTCTCTGAGATCCAGGCGACACAAAATACAAAAAATCAAGTCGATTCGTTTTTGTGTGAGTGCGAAAAAAGAGGGAGCGTTTTTTTTCATATGTTTTTCTCTATTTGGCTATATTAATGATCCGATCCAATTCAGATTTGGGCACCTGATAGATATGTTCTTCCTCTATGATACTGCATTTTTAGTTTTTCGTTATATTCCTTTGTGGGGGCGGAAATGGGAGGGGCGAAATTTTGAAACACTTCTAGGAGTGAGATATGACATCAGTCTGGAAAAAATTTGGTTGCTCTAGCTCTTATGGTCTCCGAGCATTGGGCGACAAACAAGACGGGCGGACAGACAGACGGACATTTACCACAAATACAATATACCCTTTTTACTCTTCGTATAACAAATTTTTTTAATAGTGTTTTGAGCCACCTTTTTTCTCCAAGATACATTCACACATTCGGTCTAAAAGAGATGCATACAATTTTCCCAAATAATTCAACATAATTGGACTCCTTGCCTTTAATTTTATAGCTGCAATTAGTTCGAGAACGCTCGTATATCGCTGAGCTTATCCATATACATGACGTGTTATCTGTCCCCACACATTCTCAATGATATTCAAGTCCGGTGAATAGGGTGGCCAGTTTAATAACTCCACGTTTTGGCTAGCTATATACGATGTAACAATCCGGGCCGTATGTATAGGGGCATTATCATGTTGATAAATTCATTTTAGATTTCCAAAAAAGAGTTTGAAGTGTGGAAAGGTATTTTCAATATACCATTATAACACAACGCATTCATGGTGGTTGGAACAAATTTAAGCTCACAGGGGCCATAATAGGAAATAGCCCCCCACACCATAATACCTCCAGCACAGCTGTGCCACTTATCACGATGGTGTGGTTTTTTTCGAAGATTATGAAAATAGTAGCTATAGCCATCGGGGCCCTCCAAATTTAACTTTTTTTCTTCCGAAAAGATAACACGATGCCACTCGAATTCCAGGTCACAACTTCCGAGCCGGGTTAAGAGGTGGCTTCTTCTTGATTTTAGTCTTTCCAGGTGTGGAGCATTATTAATAACCCTACGAATGGTTGTCAAACTTGCTTTAACGTTGCATTTTTCCCTTATCTTGGCCAAAGAGTCGTGCAAATTTAGAACTTCTCTTAATGTTTTTACCATAATTAGCCTCAGTTTTAATCAAATATACTATGACGTGACGGCTCCTGTCGATTTTTTTTTTTGCTATTTTGGCAATAGATATGCCAGAAGCTTGGATTTTTCCTTTCTCTGACTCAGATAATGAAGTGCCACGCCCCATTTTAATTTTTTATACCCGTACTCGAAAGGGTAAAAGGGTATACTGTATTTAATGGTAAAATGGATGTGTGTAACACACAGAAGGAGGTGTTTCCGACCCAATAAAGTATATATATATTCTTGATCAGCATCAATAGCCGATCGATGTAACCATGTCTGTCTGTCTGTCCGTCTTGTTTGTCGCCCATTGCTCGGAGGCTATAAGAGCTAGAGAAACCAAATTTTTTTTCCAGACTTATGTTATATCTCACTCCTAGAAAAGTGTTTAAAAATTTCGCCCCGCCCACTTCCGCCCCACAAAAGAGCGCACATTTGTGGCGTCCACAATCTTGAAGATAGAGAAAACGAAAAATGCACTGGGCAAGTGTATTTCAAAATTTCTCCCCGCCCCCAAAAAACGAAAATACACAATTTTGAAGATAAAAAAAACGAAAAATGCAGTATCGTAGAGAATGACCATATCCATCAGATTCCCGAATTTGATTCAGATCAGATCATTATTGTAGCCACAATGATCAAATGAATTTTCAGCAGCCGGAACACCCCGTGCCCTTTCAGCGTTTTCCCGCGCCCGATTCCAGCGTAAGTTATTTATGGGGTTGATTGTCGCTACAGATTCTCCCTCTCGCTCACACACTGCTCATACAACCTGCCTCATGCAGTGTTCGTGTGTTGTTGTGAGAAAATATGTAGATACAATGTAGCAAAAAAAATTTAAAATGTAAAAACTGATAAAACATTTGAAAATTGACTGAGTACGGGTAAGTAGAGTCGCGTTCACAGCGACTCCAAACGTTCTTTCTCGTTTAATTTAATACACACTTCAAATAAAGGAAAATGTTTAAGTAAAACAAAATTTGTGTGCACGTGCCAACGATACCGACCATCTAAAATGCATGTCCTATACAAGTGGCGCAAAAATTCCATTGAATGCGAATGCTCAGATGAAGTTCAAACAGTTTATAACGGTTTTATATACATATATATATATATATATATTATATTATATTATTGTATTATCTATATATATAAAAGAAAGTCATGTTAGTTAAATAATTTATAACTCAAGAACGGCTGTACCGATATGGCTGAAAATTGGTGGGTAGGTATCTTAGGTATCTTAGAGTAAAATAGGATACTGTAAACGTCAATCACTATAAAACGTGGTAAAACAAAAAAGAAATCCTCGAATTCGCATTCTCAATCACATTGAGTCGACATGTATGTCAAAATAGATGTAAGTCAGATATGTTTAACTTTCATTAGGTTGAACAAAGCCAAACTACGTTCGATTAACTATTAACAAAAACGCTTGGAATAACAAAACGCATAACAAACGCAAAATAAAATTTTTGGTGAATTAAAGTGAAGTGAAGTTTATTTAAAAATTGCCGCGACCAAGACGATAAAATCTTTCCCAACAAAGCCGTATTGCAAGAAGGATACGAAACACTGAAAATGAAAGGACTTAAGAAAAACAAGAAATTGAACGTGAACAGCGCTGCGTTAGTATGGCTCGATTTCGTGCTTCTCGATCACAAGAGCAAATTGAGGCAGCCCGTGATACGGCTCGGTTGGCAATCCAAAATCGTCGAGCGAACAACAGAGGTCAACAAATAGATCATTTGCGACACAGAACAAGAGATTTGAATCGAGTAGCGTTTCGATACGATGGCAGCAATGAATACAGCTTGCATCCTAGCGTTGGCATTGGGCAAATGAACGTTGTTTGCGATTATTGTGGTTTCTGAGGAAAACGTTGCCAGGGGAATCCGTGCGAGAAAAATCATTTAAGTGCGTGACACATTGTTCTAGCTTGGGTGAGAAGAGAGCCGAATAATACTACTTTAAAAAATGTATTTTTAAAATAATTGGAGGGTATTTTATACCCAATATCCCGTTTCCGTCATCTACCGATCGTCTACCATTCCTTCTTTCGCAACGCACTTAAATGATTTTTCTCGCACGGATTCCCCTAGCAAGATCGAAAGCTTGAGTGTCGAGGGCGGGCAACCATTCTTGAAGAAGGGGTGTAGTTAACACGCCCCACCTGTATATGTGCTAAGGGAGGGAGTAGTTAATAGAATCTCAATGTATCTATGGTCTGAGAAGGAGTCCATCTTTTGTCTGACAATTTGTGAGACACTAAGGTTAGGTCAATGACCCCAATGACTTATGGTGTTACTTATCATACTCTCGTATTGTCTAATGCTTGCACTGCGTCAATCTTCATCCCACTAAAAATAATATTAGGTAAACAGTATGGCTTAGGAGTTAATAGTAAATTTTCATATATTGATTTACTGCAAAAATACATACCATCTCACTGTCTCTTTACCGCCACCACCATCTCTTTCCTGGTAATATCATGTATCATGTTCCTTTCGTTTTAATTTGTATGATTATTCCACTAGTGTACTTTTAAGACTTTAATAATTTAACAATTCTACATTTTTTTCTAGATCTTATCATATTTTATTTGTCTATAATTTAATCATTTTCGTTTATCCAGATACAACTTTTTTTAGGATTCGTCAAGGATATATATACAAATCTACCCAACCATGTTACATCTATTTTTGAAACCTCAAATGACATCTGGTTAGGCGATTTAAAAAAGAACTAAACTTGGAGAATCTGTTACCCGAAGCCTATTCTGTTAAAACTATACACGTCGAAAAACCGCTTGACTCTAATTCCCAGCAGAACATTGTAAGTATGGCGTTTTAAGTATTCTTTTGTTGCGTAACGAGGAAGACCAAACGGTTTAATATAATATAAACACAATTTATTTTAGAATACTTCGTTTCTTACGAATAATTCAATTAATCCCGACAACACTTATTTGTGGAAAAAATCTACAAAAATAAGATATGTTTAATTCTTCCCGTGTTCCCGTAGGGGCTCTTATGTCGGGACTTATTTTGATCATCCAATTGTAAATAAAACAGCAAACTTCGCTGTGATTGCATGTGTGCTAGTGATGATGAAATAGACTGATCGAAAGAGAAAGAACGTGTGGAGTCGCCGTTACCGCGACACTACTTTTGTCGCCGTACTCAGCCAGTATGATTTATGTGATATTTTCACATTTTTTTATAAGATTCACATTTTTATACCCGTTTATACCCATTTTTATAAAAGGGTATATTGTATTTGTGGTAAAAGTGGATGTGTGTAACATAGAGAAGTAATAATTTCCGACCATATAAAGTATGTATATTCTTGATCAGCATCAATAGCCGAGTTAATATAGCCATGTCTGTCCGTCCGTCTTGTTTTTCACTCATTGCTCGAACGCTATTAGAGCTAGAGCAATCAAATTTTTTCCAGGCTGATGTGATATCTCACTCCTAGATCAGTGTAAGCGGCTGAAGGGGTAGGGGCAAGCTGCTGAAAATTCATTGGTATTACAGGAGTTTGAACAGAAAGTTTGATTGATCCAGCTCTTATAGTGAGATCCAGGCGCTCATCTGGACGAATGGGCAAAGCCGACGCGTTGGTGTGTGAGAGAGAGCGAGAGGAAACGATGCTTCTACAAATGGTTATATTGTGGCTATACTAATGATCCAATCCGATTCAGATTTGAGCCTCTGATAGATACAGGGGTTCTTCTATGATTCTGCATTTTTGTTTTCTATTATCTTCAAAAATTGTGGCCGCCACAGATGTACGCCCTTTGTTGCGGTCGGAAGTGAGCTGAGCGAAATTACGAAATACACTCGTAGGAGTTGGAAATTATATCAGTCTGGAAAAAATTTGGTTTCTCTAGCTCTTATAGCCTCCGAGCAATGGGCGACAAACAAGACGGACGGACAGACAGACATGGCTGTATCGACTCGGCTATTGATGCTGATCAAGAATACGTATAATTTATTGGGTCGGTAACGCGTCCTTCTGTTGCGTTACAGACATCCACTTTACCACAAATACAATATATCCTTTTACTCTTCGAGTACGAAGAGAAGAATCATAGAGAAAAGCCAGCCCATAGCTATCAGAGGCCCAATGAAGAAAACAATTTGGAGTACGCTCTCGCTCTCTCTCTTACATGTCACCTCTTCTTCCAGATGAGCGTCCAGATCTTAGAGATTATAAAAGCTAGAGCAACCTAACTTTCCAACAAAACTCCTGTGACCACAAAATACGAAGCTCCACATTTTTTATAACCGTACTCGAAGAGTAAAAGGGTACATATATTGTATTTGTGGTAAAAGTGTGTAACTTTAGGACGTTGATGTGCAATGACTGCACCATCAAGTGGCCCATGCGACACCAAGCCGAAGCCTGTTACGCGCGGATCCCCGGCAGATACGCAGCCCCTCCTCCCGCCCAACCGACCGAGGGGCGCTGCCGCATGACGCGCGACACGAGTACCGAAACCGATCGCGAACATGCTGGAAAGATAGGTGTTAGACTAATATTCGAGGAAAAATTGGGGCTAAACACAACGCTAAACATGGAAAGTTACAAAAGAATATTACTAATTACGTGCAAGGTATGTTAGTATTAGTGATTTAAGTAGAGGAAGTGATTTAGTGGTGGATATTATATGGTAGAACGAATTATAATCCGAGCATAAGATCCAAAACGGTTCATGCAAAGGAATAATTCGATCTACACAGTGGAATGTACAAACGAATAAAATTTCTAGAGGATCTAATAGGAATCGTGAAGTTTATGCGGCTCAACAAGTCAGGGCTGTCGATGTCACCCCTGATCAAGTTGTGCATGAAAATCACACCAAGCATTTTTTTTTTTTTTTGTAAGGATGGAAGGTCTATTAAGAGCAATCTGCAAGAGTAAGAAGGCAGTCTCACACCTTCATCCCAGTTGAGGCCACGCAGAGCAAAAAAGTAAAAAGTTTTTCTGGACTGATTCTATACGGTCTTGGTGTACTTTGTACTGAGGACACCATACACACGAGCCGTACTCTAAAAATCGGACGAACAATTGAAATATAGAGAGTCTTCGTTATATAGGGGTCGTCAAATTTCTTTGACCACCTCTTTATAAACCCAAGCACTCCCATGGCTTTATTTACCATGGTAGAAATATGTTCAGAAAATTTTAACTTGGGGTCTAGTTTAACACCAAGATCATCAACCAATGTAATTCTCTCAAGAGAGCCACCGCAGAGGGTGTAAGGAGCCAACAAGGGGCTGGAGCGATGAAATGTCATAACTTTACATTTCGAGGCATTCAGGTGTAACATATTTGCACAACACCATGACTGAAAGTTCTTGAGATCGGATTGCAAGCGAGAGTGAAATGAAATGTCCTTATACTGGACACAGAGTTTAACGTCATCCGCATACATGAGTACTCGAGAGTTTGTTAATACTGAAGGCAGGTCATTAATGAAGAGTGTGAAAAGTAGGGGCCAAGATGGCTGCCCTGTGGTACTCCAGAAGTAACCTGAACAAGTGAAGACAAGGAGTTTTTGAAGAGCACTCTTTGAGACCTAGAGCAAAAGGTAGCTTGAAATCCATTTCAAAAGATTGGGCGGAAACCTAAAATGTCAAGTTTTTTTGTGCTAAAAGGGAATGGTTTACAGAGTCGAATGCTTTACTGAAATCGGTGTAAATGACATCCGTCTGCATGTTACCATGGAAGCCTTTAATAATAAAAGAGGTAAACTCTAGTAAATTTGTAGTTGTTGATCGTCGCCTTATAAATCCGTGCTGAGCTGGAGATATAAGTGATTTGCAGAGATGTTGCAAGTGTGGGGTTAAAATTTTCTCAAACATTTTTGGAATAGCGGATGTAGTGTACCTGGTATTATAAGGGTGGTGTTTGCTGCGACATACACCACAAACTAGACAACGTCAGTTGGAGATCATGGTTAGCACGTTGGGATTCTTTCGGCTAGGGCTCGTCGGACGGGGGATCTTTCTGTTGTTCTAGTTGTTACACTCACAAGAGATTTTGTGCTAACCTGGCCGTTATTAGGTGTTGAAATCTAAGTTAAAATGCAATACGCATCGCCGCTCTGAGTCAGATGTAAGGACTCCACGTTACCCACCCAACCATGTTAACTACTGCTCATTCTTTAAGTGTTAACCCTTATGTGTTATATGTTCCTTTTCTCAATACCCCATTATAATTCCTCTACTCCATATTTCTCAAAAATAAATCTTCAATATATTTCCTCAATAAATGACATGACTTCAAAACTAAAGACTAGAATAATAGGTATATAAATCAATAAAGATGGATATGTATGTAGTTAAACGTTAATATGAATAGAGAAAATCTATGACAAATCATTAATATGGTGGCTTACAAATTTCGTTCCATCGCTGCAACAGGCCTGCATGCATTGACGTTCCACCTAGCTAAGAACATTAACAGTATGTACAATGTGTAGGAAGTTAAAGAAGTTAAGAAGAAAGAAGGAAGTTAAAGTGAAAGAAATCATAAAAATAATGATATAAGTATATGTATTAGTATAAATAAGTAACTCCGTTTCATTCATCCATCCTTATTGTGCTCCCCTTCCAACATCCAGCATGACGATGTCCATCCAGACCCTGACCAAATGGTCCGTCATACCCGGTGTTGACTGTCTGTTGGTATGCACACGTGCGCTCGTCTGAGGTCAAATAAAGGTCGATGGAAAACACCTCTAGAAAAATTCTCTGGAGCTAGATCTCCAATCAACGATGTATATGGGCGCGAACCAAAGCAAACTTAGCCTTTAATTGGCATATAACAAAGACCCTTTCCAGAAAAAACACAAAATTTTATTAGTCTACATGCCATGTGTGTTACGTCATAGAAAAAATTACCTTTCGGGCTCGCAACTGGGTTTAATTCGAAGAAAGATCCTTATAAACCAGAGCACAAATCGGCCAAGAATGCCCCTAGGAAAATCACTACGTTAGACACTTTTAAAACTTTTACCTACTTGAGGTTAATTACCTGATCGGACTAGCTATCACCGAGTTTTTTTTTTTTGCCTCAATATTTTCCGATAAGAATTTTAAGCACGACTAATTGCACTCAGGTTTTATCTCCTGTTTTAACGGGACTAGCAACGATGCACTGCTCTTTTATAATGTTTTTCTCTTTGCAGAATTTAACCAAAAAAAAACACGTGTTGTATGTATGCACTTGTTGTCTGGCAGCAACTGACCTTTTCACAATTCGTTGGCAGAGATCGAATGATCTAAGGCCTAAGCTTCGGTTTTGCATTACCTTTCCCACCCACGCTTTTAAAGCACGTCTGTATCATATACGATCTAAGCTAAAGCATAAAGCATAAAGCTCGCTTGACCGACTAAAGCTTTCTAACGCATACATACAGCTGCAGCTACAGTGCTGTGCACATAAATAGGTTGAAAATATAAAACGCGAAATTATGAGCCGTCACACGGATAACTTTGATATACCTCTGTAATTCATTGCGTCAGACTTACTACCTTTCTTATGGAGAGGAATAATAAACGATTCCTTCCAGATCGGAGGGAAACATGAGGAGTTAAGGGATAGGGTGAATAGTTTAAGCAGGGATCCACACAGAGCGTCGGCGCAGTACCTGAGTACACAGCCGGGGACTCCGTCAGGACCTGGTGAGATCACGTGCTTAACTAGTCGAAGATAATGAAGCAGAGAGCTTTCATTTAGCAAAGGCTGAAAATGCCGTTCGATCTAGGTAGACTGTATGGATACGGCTGACCAGAGTAGCTTTCATGGGAATAGGTTGTTTGAAAAAATTGTGCAAAAAGATCGGCAATGTCCTGATCATTGTTTGCGACGAATTATGAAATGATAGCGAGGATGGATGTGCGAACGAAGCTTACGAAGCTGGAAAACTGTTTAGGGTCCTGAGAAAAGCGCATCCTGCATCGAGCTAGGTAATTTTTGTAGCATTGAGCGTTTACAATGGTGAAATTTGACCGAGCTATTACATAGCGAGAGAGACAAGAAGGAGAGCCAACTTCTTGAAATTTTTATAAAGTCTTGAATTTATGTTTTTTAGACTGGATAGCTCTTTTGGTAAACCAAGAGGGCTTCCCAGATCTAATCGGACAAAAATATGGGACACAAGAATCAAAGAGTGTGTCAAGTACATTATAGAAAATGTTTGTGCCTTTCATAACGTCAGTGCACATGTACAGAGCGGACCAATCGAAATCCCTAATCAGGCTATTAAGCTTCGTAAACTTGGCCTTACGAAAGCAGCGGACACGTTTAGAAAGCTTACCTGACCGATCCAATACTTAAGGTCCAATATCGACCGATACTTCGAAAGTAGGATGGTAGGAGTCTTCAGGTATAGTGAGCGGAAAGGCTCGGGTTAACAACGCTATGGTCGGATCTGAGACGAAACACAGATCGAGCAATCGACCCAAGGAATTTTTCACATGGTTGACTTGAGACAGGGACAGGTCTGGCAAGCCGTCAATAAAGTCATGTCGTGATATGAGCACAAGGTTATTCGACTCGTTTACCGAAGACCAAACAGTGCCTGGCAAATTGAAATCCCCCAGAACTATCATGTGGTCTTTATCTGACAGCGAGCAAGAAACAGTTTTTTAAAGCGGACAGGTGCTGCTCGTATATAGAGATATCCGAAGACGGTGGAATGTACGAGCAGGTAATGAAAATAGAAGAGGCTGGAAGAATCATTTTTATGCACAGGAATTCCAGGTCTTGTTGAACCTGGAATATGAAATGTTCTGACGTGAAGTTAGAGTCCACTGCGATAAGGACCCCTCCTCCACGTCGAGACAAACGGTCATTTCTAAATATTGTGTACCGATCTGTCAAAACTTCGGAACTAAGGATGTCCGGCTTTAACCAGGTTTCAGTTAACACAATAATATGGGACAAAAATGTGAAACTTTCAAGATAGAGAGTGCTGAGCTTAGTACGTAAGCCTCTAGCATTCTGGTAAGTAATTAAAAGAGAGGAAGCTAGATTTTTGGATGGGTGGAAGTAGAGCGGGAAGATGAGGATGGAGCACTGGTCTGACTGTCGGGGAGAGTTATGGAGGGCCTTTTCTTCTTCTTAGCCTTATACTATTTCACAACCAAGTGCTCCGGCCAAAAATTGGCAGAGCAAATGATGTCGAAATGAGATTGGGAGACGCTTATCTTAAAAGAAGCTATCTCCCAGGCATAAGCGAAATTAAACTTCTCCACCTTTAGGCCATCGGCTTTTATTTTGCTTTGTATTAAAGCAGTTACATCATTATATGTAAGATCAGGGGCAAGCCGAGAGACAAAAAACTTGCCGCTTTGGTGGGACACCCACCAGTGGTTTTGGCTTTGGTTTTGGTGCGGTACCTGTGATGGCAATATCCGGTGCTGCTGGACGTTCAACAACTGGTGGGTTCGTAATCGATGGGATGGCTATGGAGTTTGGTACGGACTCTACGGACACGGACGCTACAGTCGGCTGCATGTTCTCCGAGACGATGCATTCGGCTACCGAATCTGCATCACCAGCAGTGATCGTTGCCCTTGGAGTAGCAAACGAAATCAACTGCTGCACTGGCGTAGTGGTCGGAGTTAGTTTTTCAGATGACGGCGGGCGTGAGGCAGTTGGCACTTGCAAGTCCCGTGGAGTGGACTTCTTGCGCCGCGGAGACTCAGCCAGCAGCTGTAAACTGCTGAACTGAGTGTCCATGGCTTAGAGCCGATCGTATTGCTTTTTAAAGCCCACGATCAGCTCCTTAAAGCCACTCCTCGTCTGCCTCATAAACGAGCGCATTTCGCTTTTACCGCACGACAATCCTCGCAACTATAATGTAAGCCGTTGCGTTGTGAGATGGCATCACCCACACGGCCTGCACACTTTGCGTGCACTACGCTATCGCAAAGCCAGCAAGGTATGCTCGGCTGATCGTGAGTGATCTGCTTCTTGCAGGTTTTTTTTGCACAGACCACTGAAAATTCCATATTAGTTTTTAATTTTTTTTTTCAATGACAAAAAGAAAGATCAAAACAAATAGCAATCAGACCACAGTGCAGGCAGTTTCTAAAAGCTATGCTTAAAGAAGAAATGGAAAAAAAAGAGAGAACAGCTTTCAAAGAGAGAGAGCTACTGCACAAAAGGTTTATAAGCGAGAGAGAAAGAACAGTTAGTTTGGGTGATAGAGCGAGAGATTTGCTAGACAAAAAGCTAAAGAGGGGCAAAAATGTATTTTCTTACTTACTGTAAGCAACAACAAAACACAATTACCCGCCGCACAAAATTGGTTAAAAACGTCGTGTTTATACACAAAAAAATAGGCATGCACCCGCGGATTTTGATAGAGAATCAGATTAGAGTGAAATTATTAAATTTATTAGGCCAAACACCGTTTGTTTGTAATATATAAGAGAAAGAAGCGGAGCGCAAGAAAAAAAACACGTCTGGTCACTACAAAGAGAACGAACGAGTAACATAGAGAAGGAATAATTTCCGACCCTATTAAGTATATATATTCTTAATCAACATCAATAGCCGAGTCGATATAGCTCTGTCTGTCCGTCCATCTGTCCGTCTGTTCGTCTGTCCGTCTGTTCGTCTGTCCGTCTTGTTTGTCGCCCATTGCTCGGAGCCTATAAAAGCTAGAGCAACCAAATTTTTTTTTCAGAGTGATGTGATATCTTACTCCTAGCAAAGTGTTTTAAAATTTCGCCCCGCCCACCTCCCCCCCCCCCAAAAAAGGGCGCACATCTGTGGCGTCCACAATTTTGAAGATAGAAGAAAATGAAAAATGCAGAATCATAGAGAAAGACCAGATCTAACAGGGGCCCGAACGTGAATCGGATCGGATCATTAGTATAACCACAATAGAGAAAACCATTTCGAGAAACATCATTTTCCTCTCTTTTCGCACTCACACAAAAACGAGTCGATTTCGTTATTCGTATTTTGTGTAGCCTGGATCTCAGAGACTATAAGAGCTAGAGCAACCAAACTTTCTGTCTAGACTCCTGTGATACCGAACCAAGAGAAGTGTATTTCAAAATGTCGCACCGCCCCCTTCTGCCCCCACAAAAGACGAAAGTCCACAATTTTGAAGATAGAGAAAACGAAAAAAATGCAGTATCATATAGAAAGGTCATATTTACCAGATTCCCGGTCCTGGTCCAGATCGGATCATTATTATAGCCACAATGATGAAATGAATTTTCAGCAGCGCCTTGCCGGGGTTGCTTCCCCGCAACAAAAATATACATTTTTATTAGGGTTGATAGCCGCTACTGGTTCTCTCATACTCACACTCACACTCACGCTCTGCCTTGTGCAGTGTACGTGTGTGTTGTGAAAACTGATGTAGATGTAGATGACAGATGCAGCAAACAAATGTAAAATGTAAAAAACTGATACAACATTTGAAAATTACACTTAAATCACATGTGTACAGACTGAGTACGGTATAAAAGTAGAGTCGCGTTTACAGCGACTCCGTACGTTCATTTTCTCGTTGAATATTCATATATCCATCCAGATCACATCGGATTAATATTAATAGACATAATTGTACAATTAACATTCAGCTGCTAACCCCCTCCTCTTTAGCGCTGCAGCCGCTACTGATTCTTCTCGCTCGCACACTCAGCATCGTGAAGTGTACGCGTGTTGTTAGAAAAGTGATCTACATATGTACATATATGTAGATGAAAGATGTGCCAAAATATTGTAAAATGTAAAAAATGATAAAATATTTAAAAATACCACAAAAAATCAGAAGCTCAGATTTGTGTGCATTGACTGAGTCAGGTATATAAGTGGTATTTCTGCTCGAGATATTCAAAGTAGACCAAAAGAAGGTGGCTTTAATGCCAAAAAAGACACTTCAAATTTGTTGAGTGAAACATAACATTGTAATGGGGTCGAAGAAAAAAAATCAAATGATTTTTAAATCAAGTGATTCAGAAATAAACGATGGCAGAATTTGAAAAAAAAAAAACACATAATAGCCGGAGTAAATGAAAAAAATTGCACTTGCTTTGCTCTCCTCTTGCTCTCATTTTTTAGTTACCGCTGATCCATTTATGCAGAGCGCATCATTTTATTTGCTGTTCTTGCTGTTGCTATAGTTTATGACGCGACAAAAATTAGAAGCAGAGCAAAAACTTTCTTATTTATCGGTCTTAGCTCTATTTAAAGTGGGAGCGATACCGAGAGTAAAACCAAATACTACGGAGTAACATGGCATTTTCAAATGGTACCCTTTTAATTCTTCGAACACTTAAAAGCACGTCTGTATCATATACGATCTAAGCTAAAGCATAAAAGCATAAAGCTCGCTTGACCGACTAAAAGCTTTCTAACGCATACATACAGCTGCAGCTACAGTGCTGTGCACATAAATAGGTTGAAATATAAAACGCGAAATTATGAGCCGTCACACGGATAACTTTTGATATACCTCTGTAATTCATTGCGTCAGACTTACTACCTTTCTTATGGAGAGGAATAATAAACGATTCCTTCCAGATCGAGGAAACATGAGGAGTTAAGGGATAGGGTGAATAGTTTAAGCAGGGATCCACACAGAGCGTCGGCGCAGTACCTGAGTACACAGCCGGGGACTCCGTCAGGACCTGGTGAGATCACGTGCTTAACTAGTCGAAGATAATGAAGCAGAGAGCTTTTCATTTAGCAAAGGCTGAAAATGCCGTTCGATCTAGGTAGACTGTATGGATACGGCTGACCAGAGTAGCTTTCATGGGAATAGGTTGCTTGAAAAAAATTGTGCAAAAAAGATCGGCAATGTCCTGATCATTGTTTGCGACGAATTATGAAATGATAGCGAGGATGGATGTGCGGACGAAGCTTACGAAGCTGGAAAACTGTTTAGGGTCCTGAGAAAAGCGCATCCTGCATCGAGCTAGGTAATTTTTAGCATTGAGCGTTTACAATGGTGAATTTGACCGAGCTATTACATAGCGAGAGAGAGAAGAAGGAGAGCCAACTTCTTGAAATTTTTATAAAGTCTTGAATTTATGTTTTTAGACTGGATAGCTCTTTGGTAAACCAAGAGGGCTTCCCAGATCTAATCGGACAAAAATATGGGACACAAGAATCAAAGAGTGTGTCAAGTACATTATAGAAAAATGTTTGTGCCTTTCATAACGTCAGTGCACATGTACAGAGCGGACCAATCGAAATCCCTAATCAGGCTATTAAGCTTCGTAAACTTGGCCTTACGAAAGCAGCGGACACGTTTAGAAAGCTTACCTGACCGATCCAATACTTAAGGTCCAATATCGACCGATACTTCGAAAGTAGGATGGTAGGAGTCTTCAGGTATAGTGAGCGGAAAGGCTCGGGTTAACAACGCTATGGTCGGATCTGAGACGAAACACAGATCGAGCAATCGACCCAAGGAATTTTTCACATGGTTGACTTGAGACAGGGACAGGTCTGGCAAGCCGTCAATAAAAGTCATGTCGTGATATGGGCACAAGGTTATTCGACTCGTTTACCGAAGACCAAACAGTGCCTGGCAAATTGAAATCCCCAGAACTATCATGTGGTCTTTATCTGATAGCGAGCAAAGAAACAGTTTTTAAAGCGGACAGGTGCTGCTCGTATATAGAGATATCCGAAGACGGTGGAATGTACGAGCAGGTAATGAAAATAGAAAAGGCTGGAAGAATCATTTTTTATGCACAGGAATTCCAGGTCTTGTTGAACCTGGAATATGAAATGTTCCGACGTGAAGTTAGAGTCCACTGCGATAAGGACCCCTCCTCCACGTCGAGACAAACGGTCATTTCTAAATATTGTGTACCGATCTGTCAAAACTTCGGAACTAAGGATGTCCGGCTTTAACCAGGTTTCAGTTAACACAATAATATGGGACAAAAATGGTGAAACTTTCAAGATAGAGAGTGCTGAGCTTAGTACGTAAGCCTCTAGCATTCTGGTAAGTAATTAAAAGAGAGGAAGCTAGTTTTTTGGATGGGTGGAAGTAGAGCGGGAAGATGAGGATGGAGCACTGGTCTGACTGTCGGGGGGAGAGTTATGGAGGGCCTTTTCTTCTTCTTAGCCTTATACTATTTCACAACCAAGTGCTCCGGCCAAAAATTGGCAGAGCAAATGATGTCGAATGAGATGGGGAGACGCTTATCTTAAAAGAAGCTATCTCCCAGGCATAAGCGAAATTAAACTTCTCCACCTTTAGGCCATCGGCTTTTAATTTTTGCTTTGTATTAAAGCAGTTACATCATTATATGTAAGATCAGGGCAAGCCGAGAGAGAAAAAACTTGCCGCTTTGGTGGGACACCCACCAGTGGTTTTGGCTTTGGTTTTGGTGCGGTACCTGTGATGGCAATATCCGGTGCTGCTGGACGTTCAACAACTGGTGGGTTCGTAATCGATGGGATGGCTATGGAGTTTGGTACGGACTCTACGGACACGGACGCTACAGTCGGCTGCATGTTCTCCGAGACGATGCATTCGGCTACCGAATCTGCATCACCAGCAGTGATCGTTGCCCTTGGAGTAGCAAACGAAATCAACTGCTGCACTGGCGTAGTGGTCGGAGTTAGTTTTTTCGGATGACGGCGGGCGTGAGGCAGTTGGCCCTGCAAAGTCCCGTGGAGTGGACTTCTTGCGCCGCGGAGACTCAGCCAGCAGCTGTAAACTGCTGAACTGAGTGTCCATGGCTAAGAGCCGATCGTATTGCTTTTTAAAGCCCACGATCAGCTCCTTAAAAGCCACTCCTCGTCTGCCTCATAAAGGAGCGCATTTCGTTTTCTACCGCACGACAATCCTCGCAACTATAATGCAAGCCGTTGCGTTGTGAGATGGCATCACCCACACGGCCTGCACACTTTGCGTGCACTACGCTATCGCAAAGCCAGCAAGGTATGCTCGGCTGATCGTGAGTGATCTGCTTCTTGCAGGTTTTTTGCACAGACCACTGAAAATTCCATATTAGTTTTTAATTTTTTTTTCAATGACAAAAGAAAGATCAAAACAAATAGCAATCAGACCACAGTGCAGGCAGTTTCTAAAAGCTATGCTTAAAGAAGAAATGGAAAAAAAAAAGAGAGAGAACTGCAACAGCTTTCAAGTGAGAGAGCTACTGCACAAAAGGTTTATAAGCGAGAGAGAAAAAGAACAGTTAGTTTGGGTGATAGAGCGAGAGATTTGCTAGACAAGACAAAAGCTAAAGAGGGCCAAATGTATTTTCTTACTTACTGTAAGCAACAACAAAAACACAATTACCCGCCGCACAAAATTGGTTAAAAACGTCGTGTTTATACACAAAAATAGGCATGCACCCGCGGTTTTGATAGAGAATCAGATTAGGAGTGAAATTATTAAATTTATTAGGCCAAACACCGTTTGTTTGTAATATATAAGAGAAAGAAGCGGAGCGCAAGAAAAAAACACGTCTGGTCACTACAAAGAGAACGAACGAGTCATCCAACATAGAGAAGGAATAATTTCCGACCCTATTAAGTATATATATTCTTAATCAACATCAATAGCCGAGTCGATATAAGCTCTGTCTGTCCGTCCATCTGTCCGTCTGTTCGTCTGTCCGTCTGTTCGTCTGTCCGTTTGATTTGTCGCCCATTGCTCGGAGCCTATAAAAGCTAGAGCAACCAAATTTTTTTTTCAGAGTGATGTGATATCTTTTTCCTAGCAAAGTGTTTTAAAATTTTATTCCCCCGCCCACCTCCCCAAAAAAGGGCGCACATCTGTGGCGTCCACAATTTTGAAGATAGAAGAAAATGAAAAATGCAGAATCATAGAGAAAGACCAGATCTAACAGGGGCCCGAACGTGAATCGGATCGGATCATTAGTATAACCACAATAGAGAAAACCATTTCGAGAAACATCATTTCCTCTCTTTCGCACTCACACAAAAACGAGTCGATTTCGTTATTCGTATTTTGTGTAGCCTGGATCTCAGAGACTATAAGAGCTAGAGCAACCAAACTTTCTGTCTAGACTCCTGTGATACCGAACCAAGAAAGTGTATTTCAAAAATGTCGCACCGCCCCCTTCTGCCCCCCCACAAAAGACGAAAGTCCACAATTTTGAAGATAGAGAAAAACGAAAAATGCAGTATCATATAGAAAGGTCATATTTACCAGATTCCCGGTCCTGGTCCAGATCGGATCATTATTATAGCCACAATGATGAAATGAATTTTCAGCAGCGCCTTGCCGGGGTTGCTTCCCGCAACAAAATATACATTTTTATTAGGGTTGATAGCCGCTACTGGTTCTCTCACACTCTTCACACTCACACTCACGCTCTGCCTTGTGCAGTGTACGTGTGTGTTGTGAAAACTGATGTAGATGTAGATGACAGATGCAGCAAACAAATGTAAAATGTAAAAACTGATACAACATTTGAAAATTACACTTAAATCACATGTGTACAGACTGAGTACGGGTATAAAAAGTAGAGTCGCGTTTACAGCGACTCCGAAACGTTCATTTTCTCGTTGAATATTCATATATCCATCCAGATCACATCGGATTAATATTAATAGACATAATTGTACAATTAACATTCAGCTGCTAACCCCCTCCTCTTTAGCGCTGCAGCCGCTACTGATTCTCTCTCGCTCGCACACTCAGCATCGTGAAGTGTACGCGTGTTGTTGTGAAAAGTGATCTACATATGTACATATATGTAGATGAAAGATGTGTAAAATATTGTAAAATGTAAAAATGATAAAATATTTAAAAATACCACAAAAATCAGAAGCTCAGATTTTGTGTGATTTTTGACTGATCAGGGTATATAAGTGGTATTTCTGCTCGAGATATTCAAAGTAGACCAAAGAAGGTGGCTTTAATGCCAAAAAGACACTTCAAATTTGTTGAGTGAAACATAACATTGTAATGGGGTCGAAGAAAAAATCAAATGATTTTAAATCAAGTGATTCAGAAATAAACGATGGCAGAATTTTGAAAAAAAAAACACATAATAGCCGGAGTAAATTTAAAAAAAATTGCACTTGCTTTGCTCTCCTCTTGCTCTCATTTTTTAGTTACCGCTGATCCATTTATGCAGAGCGCATCATTTTATTTGCTGTTCTTGCTGTTGCTATAGTTTATGACGCGACAAAATTAGAAGCAGAGCAAAAAACTTTCTTATTTATCGGTCTTAGCTCTATTTAAAGTGGGAGCGATACCGAGAGTAAAACCAAATACTACGGAGTAACATGGCATTTTCAAATAATACCCTTAATTCTTCGAACACCGGGTATAAAAAGTTTTTCCGTTATCACTATTTAATAATTTATATGAAAATTTTAATATTTATTATCATTATTTTTCAGTATAACCTACTTCCTCGAGGAATATTGTCCTTAAAAAAAGTTTTTTACAAGAGCTTCCAATTATTGTTGTATTGATGTATCAAATATATAAGAATGCAGTTCATCAAGAGGTTTCCGAATTTATACCTTTAATATTGACCACCATCAACTTACAACCAACGGTTATACAACGGTAAGTCTTTAAATATATATTAATTGACATCAATTGTATTTTTTCTGAAAGCCAAGGTGTTTGCCATGCTAAGCAATCGAACAATGCCTATAAAAATAACATAACCCAAGCCATCGCTTAAATTAAAAAATATTAATTGTAAATGTAATGTAAAAATCAAAGGAATTTTGGTGGAGAATTATCTTTAAGAATTTATCTGATCTTTTACAATACTGGCATATATGAAATGGTAGGAATTTGTTGCTTATAGACTCTGATATCTAGGCGCTCATCGAGACGACCTGGCGGACATGGCAATACGTATTTGGTTAGTGGTTAATTTAAGGCGGTAACGGCGAGAGAGAGACCTCAACAGCCTCTCACTTGGTCCAGTTATGGGACCTTTGTGATGCGCGCACCCCTGGCTTCTTCTGGCCTGAGGTGTGGTAGCAACTTAATGCGAAGCTAAGGGCAGTGCCATCCGGTTGCGTGGATGTGTTTGGACAGGATCCCTGGTCTGGTTTCGGAGAGGTCCGAAATGTCCGTAAGGAAGGGGGCCCCAAGGATCCGTAGTCTTCGGCTCCCCAGGGCCGGGCAGAGACAGAAGAAGTAGTGGACACACTCCTCCGCTTCCGCGTCCCTGCAAGTCTAAGGCTTGGTTGCTGAAAACTAGCGGTTCTCCACATAGTTTTGGGGCGTAAGTGTCGGAACCTTGTACTTCTTGGTGAATAGTACTAGTTCCGTCTTAGATGGGTTAGCACCCTAGCCTACATTTGTCTGTCCATTGTGACAGCTTTCTGAGGGTGCTTGTCTAACACTCGCATAGGGTCTGCGGAAACTTTCCAGAGAATGCTATAGCGACATCATCAGCGTACGCCACCACGCGGCATCCACCATCCTCTATTTCCCGCAGCAGTTCGTTTACTGCTACTTTTCATAGGTGAACGTTGACGTCCCCAGTGAGGCCTCAACGGTCCTGCATTGCAGCATCTGATCGATGAGACTCACCATCCAGGAATGTTGCAATAGAAGGAGTCGCTCTGCAGATTGGTCTGTTTACAACGCAGCCGGGAAATGTGTACTGAGAAGAAGGTTTAGCGACTAGGAACTGGACGTCGTCCATGATTGGTAGGCTTTCCTTAGATACCCTAAAAATTTGAGTTGACTTAGAGAGAACTTTTGATACGCGCAGCTTCGTAGTTGCTCTCGATTTCGGTGCAGAACTTACGCCATGACGCGCGTTTGGCTTTCCTGTGTTCTTTGTTGTATGTTGACAGACTGATCTTGCATTCGGTCCACCTCTGCTCAACGTTGAGAGTTTTTCGCTTTGTTGAAGAGTCTCAGTGAGGATATTCGGAGATCTCCCAGCATCGAACTTCATCTTGCAGGTTTTTTCCGACCCCTGGTTTTGCCGGGTGGACAGGCTCTGTGGAGCGCAGCATTTGTAGGCGTCAGTAAAAACTTTTAACAGATGGGTCGTGGTCTGGCATGAGATATCTTCCCTGGGTGGGGACTCAGGGGGGAGTTTGGCAAAGATAGCAAAGGTGGGGTTGTAGTTTTCCGCCTAAGGTTTCGGAATTTGACTGGACTTGGTATGATGAATGTGAAGACAGTTTCCACGTACCTGTGGTCCGAGAAGGAGTCTTCTTCAAGGACCCTTCAGCATACTATGTTGTTCTGTAGCGTATGAAGTCCAGAACATCCTTGCGGTTATTTATAATGAAAGTGGGATCATCCCCCCGGTTTAAGATGACCATCTGAGTGGTCAGTAAGTAGCTGAAAAGGAACTCATCCCGTTCGTTTGTGTCAGTGCTTCCCCACTGACTGTGATGAGCGTTGGCGTCGCATCCTACATCGAATCCTACAATGTTCTCTTTTAGCAAGAATGCAGGTGCGTATTTTACCTGTGGAGTCAGCTATATATAGCTTATAGTCCGGAGTCCTCAGGCCGGAGACCCTGTTTCTGAAGATCCAGGGTTTATGAATAAGGACTATGTCGGCTACCACCATCGTTGTGTCGGCATCGCTCTCGGGGGATTCATCATCTTCCCCGACGACGATGCGTCCGAGCCCCCTGGCTGGGTCGTTTCGCGTCGGACTCATAGCCGTCCCGGATATCGTCCGATACCATGGACGCCGCATCCGACGCCTCGGGTTGGCTCCCCGCTTCCGGGACCTCAAGCTCGAAGTCTGGTTCAATTTCAAATGAGCGGATACATGGAAACGTTATGAAGCCAGAATTGTTAACGGGATGTATGCCATTACCAATGTCTAATAGTTTTCTGGAAAACAAATCTGCTGAAGCATCTTTTGCAATTGAACACGTACATTTGTAGTCAATCTAAGTGTTTTCACTCAGCGCCACAAATTAGATGTTTTCAAACACGCATTAATTTCATCAGCAGCAGTTCCTTGTTTAACTACAATGTTTCTCTAAAATCACCTGATACCAATATCAATGCACCACCAAACAATCGATTATCTCCTCGAATATATTTTCAACATTACGATTAAGTGCTTCCAGTGTTTATTGCACAATAACGAATGTTGTACAAGATATTTATTGATTTGTTGCGTCATGAGATTTTCGAGTACCTTTGATAGGTAGGGCAGGATAGATATTGGCCTGTAGTCATTATTTGCCTTTGGAACTGGAATTACTTTAGCCAGTTCCACTGATCTGGGAAACTTGATGTTGTAAACGCAGTGTTGAAACGATCCGATTCAGATTTGGGCCCCTGATAGATATGGTCTTTCTCTATGATTCTGCATTTTTCGTTTTCTGTTATCTTTAAAATTGTGGACGCCACAGATATTGCGCCCTTTGTGGGGCGGAAGTGGGCGGGGCGAAATTTTGTAACATTTTTTCTAGAAGTGAGATATAACATCAGTATGGAAAAAATTTGGTTGCTCTATCTTTTTTTAGCCTTCGAGCAATGGGCGACGAACAAGACGGACAGACGGACGGACAGACAGGACTATATCGACTCGGCTATTGATGCTGATCAAGAATATATATACTTTATATGGTCGGAAATTACTCCTTCTCTATGTTACACACATCCACAAATACAATATATTGGTTTTTTACTCTTCGAGTACGGGTATAAAAATTTTCAAAGTTGACGTAACGTTCAAAATGGTGGTAAATGCAAGCTGATGCAATGCATTTATTTGCCGTTAAGGTACCTGGAAAATATGCATAGCTCTGTTTTTTTGGACGATATTAATTATTTATATGCCGTTTTGATAGCAGTGAATGATGCTAATGGACAAACATCTAAAAACAGTACCATGCTATACGAAAAAACATTTTAAAAAAATTTTGGAAAAGTTTAATTAACGTTCAAAATGGCGGGAATTCAAATGCCGTTAAGGTACCTGGAAAATAGGCATAGCTCTGTTATTCTTTGGACAATATACATTATTTATACGCCAAATTGTTTGCAATGAATGCCACATTGCTGTGGCAGGCCGCATAATCGTGGAAATCGATTAGTGTATGTGGGTTGGATTTTTAGCTTTGTCGACGATGTCGATGGTGTGTCAGTGGGTTGTGTGCAATTGGTTCTGTCCAGCTTGCATCGAGGAAATCAATTAGATGTATAACCAAAAAGTTTGACAAAATGGGCGGAGTTCGTGAGGAACGAATCGAAAAATAATAAGTCCAGGGTTCATTGATATGTTCCATTTTATTCCCGTTCAGCGGGGCAACAAAAGCGGTGCAACAAAAGTAGCGAATCGAATGAATAAAGCTTAAGCTAAAGCTTAAGTCCCGCCGAGAGAGCGGCAGTGGGATGTAGCGTGATTGTAGGCGTGAGAATGGGTGTGAGAGAGATAGAACGAGCGTAGGCGTGCGAGAGCCAGGTTATCCACAACCGGGCGACAATCTGGGTGACGAGGAAGGGGCTCGGCTTGGTACGTGACTTCGGCTGTCCTTACCTGAGTGCTCATGAGCCAACAAATTTTGAAAAAGTATTTGTTGAACAGAACTGCTATGACCCTCTCTCAACGTTCACAAAATGTGATGCAATTACACAGACTCGTGCGAGCCGAAGGTGTTCCGACTGTCACTCACGTCGTCTTCAAAATGACTCTACCTTCTGGTCTCAGCAAAACAACGCGAATTCCTCAAGATCATACCGATTCCGTTCTGGAACTCAACAGTTTTGAGCTTGTTCGATCTTAGAAAACCCATTTAACTGCTGCTTCGTATGTTTGTTAAATCGGATGAATACCTCGATTGGTAATTTGAGGCACCCTCTGAGTCTTCAACGTTGATAATCGCTACGAGTTTTAATTGTTTAACAATAACACAGAAACATTATATCAGGAAACACAATGGCTGACATGGTGTTGTTAAAAACTCAACACTCAAAAAAAAATGGATATTTGGACTAAATAGTAAGCAACGAATTTCCGTTAAACATTAAACTGGAAAGAACTAATCTATTTTCACTATCTCCCGGATGCACGACCCCTTAAACAGAGATAAGAATCACCCTCTTTAGCACTAGCAACGAGAAAGAACGTACGGAGTCGCTTTGAACGCGACTCTACTTTTTTATACCCGTACTCAGTCAGTACACATGTGTTTTATGTGGAATTTCCAAATGTTGTTTCAGTTTTTACATTTTACATTTGTTTGCTGCATCTGTCATCTACATCTACATCAGTTCTCACAACAATGTACACTGCACGAGGCAGCATGTTTGAGCGTGAATGTGTGTGTGTTAGAATCTGCAGAGACAATCATCCCCATAAATGACTTACGCGTGGCGCGGGGTATTCCCGCTGCTGAAAATTCATTTCATCATTGTGGCTACAATAATGGTCCGATCTAAACCAAATTCGGGAATCTGGTAGATATGGTCCTTTTCTACAATACTGCATTTTTGGTTTTTTCCTATCTTCAAAATTGTGGATTTTCGTCTTTTGAGGGGGCGGGAGTGGGCGTGGCAAAATTTTGAAATAAACTTGCACTGCTTGCCGAGCGATATCACAGGAGTCTAGACAGAAAGTTTGGTTGTTTTAGCTCTTATAGTCTCTGAGATCGAGGCGCTCATCTATACGAAAACCAAATCGACTCGATTTTTGTCAGTGCGAAAGAGAGGGAGCGAAGTTTTTTTCGTATGTTTTTCTCTATTGTGGCTATATTAATGATCCGATCCGATTCAGATTTGGTCCCCTGATAGATATGGTCTTTCTCTGTGATTCAGCCTTTTTTCGTTTTCTGTTATCTTTAAAATTGTGAACGCCACAGATGTGCGCCCTTTTTGGGGGCGGAAGTGGGCGGTGCGAAATTTTGAAACACTTTTCTTGGAGTGAGATATCACATCAGACTGTGAGTTTGGTTGCTCTAGCTCTTATAGCCTTCGAGCAATGGGCGACAAACAAGAAGGACGGACGGACAGACGGACGGACAGACAAGGCTATATCGACTCGGCTATTGATGCTGATCAAGAATATATATACTTTATAGGGTCGAAAATTATTTCTTCTCTATGTTGCACACATCCACTTTTACCACAAATACAATATACCCTTTTACTCTTGGAGTACGGGTATAAAAACTGAAACAACATTTGAAAATTCCACATAAATCACATGTGTACTGACTGAGTACGGGTATAAAAAGTAGAGTCGCGTTCACAGCGACTCCGTACGTTCTTTCTCGTATTTTTGAGAATTGTGAAAAAATGTGTATGAAGTAATTCTTGAGAATACTTAACAATCTAATTCCAATTAAAAATTCTTTTCGATGGATCTTTTTACAAAAGTTCGCTAGGGATTGGTTTTTGATCAAAAATGATGTCCAACTCAGTCACTGTGTCTTAATCTAATCGTAATCTTATGGGGAAATTTCAAATGCAATGTAGAAACACGTCAATCATAATAAAGTTTTGGCAAGTGAATATTGAAGCATTAGCAAGACGTATCCATGCCCGGCCAGTACAAGGCAATAATAAAATAGAAACGGCTAAAAAACTTCTGCATATTAAACCCCAATAAATATGTAGAACATTTGAGTTTTGATGCTTTTTCGATTTTTCTTCTCCACTACCATTTCTTATAACAGCGGATGTCTGGGGTTATTTGTGTCGTAAATATAATAGTGCATATGAATCTTTTTGTTCTTTTCAGAAATTCGACTCAAAAAGAAACTTTTGTCGACTTCATGGGTGCACAAATAAAAACACTGTCATTTTTGGCTTACATTGTACGAATATTTCAGGTAATTTGAAAATTTTAACTTTTAATTAAACGTGATAGTAATTTAAATTAATTATTTAACTTTTAGGAAGTGGTAATAGCGAATTCTTCATCTGTAACCAACGGGATGCTTAACCTGATGGCCAATTGTCCCAAAGAAGCAGCACATCTTAGAAAAAGAATTATTGATTGCCGCCCGCCATATATTTGCTACAGACTTACGTCAGAGTAAGTTTTGAAATTAAATGCACTCCATGAAAACTGAAACATATCTGACCCCATTGAAAACACTACCCGACACGATTTTTCCTCAAGGAACCAAACCAACTTTTCCTGTTAGATTTTGTGCTTTGAAATTATTTGATGACAATTTTTATCTACGGCCGAACTTTTTAAAAAAGAATTAAGTGTGTTCAGTGAATGTGTGTAACGCAGAGAAGGAACCCTTTCAGACTCCCTAGAGTAAATATATTCTTCATGAGCAAGACCCTGTCCATCCATCCGTTTGTCCGTCTTGATGAGCGGCCAGTTCTCAGAGACAACCACATTTTTTTCCAGACTTATGTGATCACACTGTAACAAGTGTATTTCAAGATACCCCCACAAAAAAACCAAAATCTGTGCCGTCCAGAATTTTAGAGATACAAAAAAACGGAAAACGCAGTATCGTAGATAATGACCATATCACCAATTGCCAAATCTATATCAGATCAAATAACGCCCCCACAAAAAGCCAAAAATCTGTGCCGTCAGAATTTTAGAGATACAAAAACGGAAAACGCAGTATCGTAGATAATGACCATATTTACCAATTGCCAAATCTATATCAGATCAAATAATAAATATAGCCAGAATGAAGGAATTCATTTTCAGTTTTCACGTAATCGTTCTTTTTCTCTCGCTCACACACCATGCCTCGTCTACCCTCTGACGGAAAAGATCTATTATCTATATTGTAGAGATCTGTATTGTACAGATGTAGCAAACCAATTTTAACAGATTAAATATTTAGAAATTCCACATAAATCATAAGCTTACATATATTGATTGTATAACAACGTTCCCTCTTGTTGTATTTAACATGAAACAAATTTGGTAGTTAATACATTTATTTTAAAACGAGAAAGAACGTGTTGTGTCGGCGTTACGCCAAACTACTTTTATACCTGTACTCAGTCGGTATGATTTATATGGAATTTTCAAATGTTTTATCAGTTTTTACATTTTTTTGCTACATCTGTCATCTACATCGACATCTACATCAGTTCTCACAAAACACACGTACACTGCGTATCAACCCTAAATGTCGTCTTTGTTGTGAGGGGTGGGGCTTCTTTGAGATCGAGGCGCTCATTTGTACGAAAAACCAAATCGACTCGTTTTTTGTGTGCTAGTACGAAAGAGAGGAATGATGTTTTTCGAAATGGTTTTCTCTCTTGTGGCTATATTAATGATCCGATCCGATTTAGATTTGGGCCCTGATAGATTTGGCGTTATCTTCAAGATTGTGGACGCCACAAATGTCGCCTTTTTTGGGGGCGGAAGTGGGCGGGGCGAAATTTTGAAACACTTTTCTAGAGTGAGATATAACATCAGTCTGAAAAAAGAGTTAGAGATATCATATCAGTTTAGAAACCAAATTTGGTGCTCTAGCTCTTTATAGCCTCCGAGCAATGGGCGACAAACAACGGACGGACAGACAGTCGGACATTTACCACAAATACAATACAATATAACCTTTTACTCTTCGAGTACGGGTATAAAAATCGTACCGTTGGCATTCTTTGGACATTTGGAAATTTTTATACCCGTACTCAAAGAGTAAAAGGGTATATTGTGTTTGTGGTAAAAGTGGATGTGTGTAACACAGAGAAGGAATCATTCTTCTTGATCACCATCAATAGCCGAGTCTATGGCTGTCTGCCTGTCCGTCTTGTTTGTCGCCCAGTGCTAGGAGGCTATAAGAGTTAGAGCAACAAAATTTGGTTTCTAAACTGATATGATATCTCACTCTACAAGTGTATTACATAATTTCGCGCCGCTCCCTTTCGCTCCCCACAAAGAGCGCACATCTGTGGCGTCTACAATTTTAAAAAATCTGGATTGGATCAATCATATATCCAGAATAGAGAAAAACTTTTGGAAAAGCATCTTTCCCTCTCGCTCTCTCTCTCACACACCAACGCGTCGCTTTGGTCGTATTTTGTGTCGCCTGGATCTCAGAGACAATACAAGTTAGAGCAAGGAAACTTTCTGTCCAAATTCCTTCGATACCACATCAAAACAAGTGTTTTTCGAAATTTCGCCCCGCTTCGTTCCGATTCCACGAAAGTTCACAATTTTGAAGGTAAAAAAAATGAAAAATGCAGTAGCATAGAGAATGACCAAATCTGCCAGAATGCCGAATCTGGTTCAGATCGGTTCATTATTATAACCACAATGATGAAATTATCTTTCAGCAGCTAGCCCACAGCCCTTCAGCCGCTACTGATTCTCTCTCACTCACACACACTGGCTCGTGCAGTGTACGCGGTGAACGAAACTGCGTGTTGTTGTGAATAGTGATATAGATGTAGACGACAGATGAAGCTAAAAAAAGTAAAATGAAAAAAATTGATAAAATATTTTAAAATTCCATTTTAAACACCATTTTACCACAGATAAGCCACAGAATTGCTGCATGAATCAAATAATCCTAGAAGAGGCCTTTAAAACGTAACTGTATACTCTTTGGCATTAAGACTCGCCATTTAATCATTTCACTGATAAAAACATAGTGTTCAAGGTTATCAACCCAGAAGTTGTAAACGCAATACACTGCGATTTTACCAACTCTGGCTAAGTTAGGTTATGTTGGGTTTATAGGGCTGCTCCACCGATGTCGAGGTCACTCGGAGGCAGTTCTGACCATTGTGATGCCCACACTCGTCATGGGCTATTGTCCGGTGCCTGGGGAGGTTTCGCGAACCATCCCGAGGCCTCTATAAGAGCATCAGTTTCTCTAGAGGCATGTTTGCCAGTCTATCCAGGTCCTCGTGAAAGGCGCTGCCGAGTATTCGGTGACGCCCTTCCACGAGTGCAGGACAGCCACAGAAAAGGTGCTGGATGCTCTCTATTTCCTCCTCGTCCCTGCAGCTTCGGCAGAAGTCATGGTGGGGCAGTCTCAATCTAGTGTCCATGTGGTCCCGTTATAACTCCCGTCAGTATTCGCACCTGACTCTCCCTGAAGCTTACGAGAGTCTAAGTGCACCGCCTGTCTGATCTCGTTCTAGCTCGGGCCATCATCTGCGCGATGATGTCTCGTAGTGCCTTCGTATGTCGCTGACGAGTCTGCTCGTGGTCTTGCAATATACCAGGGATTTGATAGCAACTTGATTGTCAACGCTGATTGTTATGTTCTTCGGAGGTGTCTCCAAGGTGTATTACTTCATTTTTCCGCTTGCCATACTGCGTATATCTCCGCCACGAATACACTGCACCAGTCTGGTAGTCTTAGGGATATGTTGGTTGCTAATTCTTCAGATAATATTCCAGCTCCTGTCCCTTCGGCTGTCTTTGACCCGTCAGTGAAGATGGACAGCACGTTCTGCCCAAAGGGCAGCGTCCTTGAAAGTTTATTTTCCATGAAAACTCCGAGACACAGTGGTCAGAGCTTCACGGCACTTGTCTCGGCCTCTATGGCGGTCTATGGGTTCCGGGTCTAGCATGGTGTCCAGAGCAGCCTGTGGGGTTGATTTGAGAGATCCGGGGACCCCATGGCATTCTGTCCGTTGGAGCTAGGTTCTCTAGGTGGGATTTGGTGTTGGCCGCTTCCCACCACACCAAGCTTCCGTACGTCAGAATGGATCTTATTACCGCTGTATACATCCAATGGATGATGTGCGGTTGTAATCCCCATGTTGTCCAAAGGTCTTCCTACAAATATAGAAAGCAGACATTGCATTTTTCTTCCTTTCCTCCGTGTTTTCTTCCAGCAGAGTTTGGACTCACGTATGACACCAAGATACTTGGCTTCGTTCGATAACTGAAGCGTCGTTACCGCAATTGCTGGTCGTTTGAAATTTGGTATCTTATATTTTCGTGAGAACAACACCAGTTCTGTTTTTGGGGATTAACCCTCAGACTGTTCTGGCGTGCCCAGCTAGCGGTCGTTCCCAGTGCAGATTCAGAAGGTCACTGATTGTAGGTAGGAACTTACCCGTTACCAGTATCACTAGATCATCCGCATAGGCCACGACCTTATATCCGCTCCTCCACAACTGAAGAAGGTCGTTGAGGACTAGGTTCCACAGGAGAGGGGATATTCTCCAATTCGGAGACATCCTTCGAAGATTTTCTTCAGCCATGGTAACAGGGGCAGGCAAGCTGCTTTCAGCAAGGCTGGTCGTATGTCATAAGGGCCCGGTGACTTATGGGGACCGAAGGATTTAATGGCCCAGATAATCTTGTCTGGTGCCATAATGTCTCGTATGAGATCCTCAGTTTCCTCTCCCTGAAATCGCTCAGTGTCGTTGGATTCGTCATCGGTAACATCTGAGCAACCCGGGAAGTGGGTGCTCATGAGGAGCTCTAGGGATTCTTGGCTGCTTTCTGCGAAAGTACCGTCCTGGATGCGGAGCAGGCCAGGTGTGGTGGGCGCCTTTGATAGTACGCGTCGAAGCATTGAGGCCTTGGGAGTGCCATCAATGACAGCCCATGACTCCCTTTTCGCCTTCCTACAGATGCTTTTGTAGGTGTTGAAGCTGTCCTCAGCTAGTCCTATATCCCGAAAGCCGTTTACGCCGGGTCTGGCCTCCTCATCCGTCACAGGTAGTGGACCCGAGTCGACCTGGGTATTGGGTGCCGTGACTTGTGACTCCGCTTTCTGTGGATCCTCGTTGTGCCCAAGGCAAGAAAAGGCCGTAGCCAACTCTGCCTCCGACACTGAGGGACCAGTGCAGACGAAGCTTCCGTCGGTCCCGGTTCTAGGTCTTCTATCGTCCCTTTCTGCCTGCGGATCTTTTTGTTGCTTGTGGCATTACACGATTTGGCAGCCACTCTGGGAACTCTGTCTAGCTTTCAACACAATTTTGTGTCACATTTTCCGGCAACCAAATTTTGGCACTGAAACAATGTCGTATCAGACATCAAGGACAAAAACAAACAGGTAGAAATAATAACTGCCGAACATAACCGTGCACACCGAGCCGCTTAGGAAATTTCAAAACAAGTTATCCGTTACTACTATTTTCCAAAAATGAGCAAGTTGGCTAATGAAGTCATCATAAATTGCAGAGTTGGTACCAAAGCAAAGTATGACAGACATAAAAAAACAAGAACTTGGGAATCCTTTATAACCGTTCTCCAAGAGTAATAGGGATTTTTTTTCGTAAAGTTGATGTGTGTAACACATCCATTCTAGGTCTTCTATCGTCCCTTTCTGCCTGCGGATCTTTTTGTTGCTTGTGGCATTACACGATTTGGCAGCCACTCTGGGAACTCTGTCTAGCTTTCAACACAATTTTGTGTCACATATTCCGGCAACCAAATTTTGGCACTGAAACAATGTCGTATCAGACATCAAGGACAAAACAAACAGGTAGAAATAATAACTGCCGAACATAACCGTGCACACCGAGCCGCTTAGGAAATTTCAAAACAAGTTATCCGTTACTACTATTTTCCAAAAAATGAGCAAGTTGGCTAATGAAGTCATCATAAATTGCAGAGTTGGTACCAAAGCAAAGTATGACAGACATAAAAACAAGAACTTGGGAATCCTTTATAACCGTTCTCCAAGAGTAATAGGGATTTTTTTTTTTCGTAAAGTTGATGTGTGTAACACAGAGAAGGAAACGTTCCGACACCATAAAGTATATATATTCTTGATCAGCATCAATAGACGAGTCGATATAGCCATGTATGTCCGTCTGTCTGTCTGTCCGTCCGTTTTTTATACCCGTACTCGAAGAGTAAAAGGGTATATTGTATTTGTGGTAAAGTGGATGTGTGTAACATAGAGAAGTATTCATTTCCGACCCCATAAAGTATATATATTCTTGATCAGCATCAATAGCCGAGTCGATATAGCCCTGCCTGTCTGTCTGTCCGTCTTGTTTGTCGCCCATTGCTCTAAGGCTAAAAGAGATAGAGCAACCATTTTTTCCATACTGATGTTATAACTCACTCCTAGAAAAGTATTTCAAAATTTCGCCCCGCCCACTTCCGCTCCCACAAAGGGCGCACATCTGTGGCGTCCGCAGTTTTAAAGATAACAGAAAACGAAAAATGCTGAATTATAGATGAAGACCATATCTATCAGGGGCCCAAATCTGAATCGGATCGGATCATTAATATAGCCACAATAGACAAAAACATACGAAAAACTTCGCTCCCTCTCTCTCGCACTCACACAAAAACGAGTCCATTTGGTTTTTCGTACAATTGAACTCTTGGATCTCAGAGACTATAAGAGCTAGAGCAACCAAACTTTTTGCGAAGATTCCTGTGATACCCAACCTGAACAAGTGTATTTCAAAATTTCGCCCCGCCCCCTTCCGCCCCCCCAAAAGACGAAAATCCACAATCCAAATCAAAAATGCAGTATCGTAGAAAATTACCATATCTACCAGATTACCGAATTTGGTTCAGATCGGATCATTATTATAGCCACAATGATGAAATGAATTTTCAACAGCGAGCTGCCTCACCCCCGCTACAACCTTAACAAAAATATACATTTATTTTGTCGATTGTTTGCTACTGATTCTCTCACACTCACACTCGCACGCTCTGTCTCGTGAAGTGTACGTGTGTTGTTATGAGAACTGATGTAGATGTTGATGACAGATGCATCAAACAAATGTAAAATGTAAAAACTGATACAACATTTGAAGATTCCACATAAATCACATGTGTACTGACTGAGTATGGGAATAAAAGTAGAGTCGCGCCTACAGCGACTCCGTACGTTCTTTTCGTTTTTTTTTTTTTAAATTTATTTATTTTTTGTTTTAATACTTTTATTACGCATATAATAACAGCTAGCTTATTAAGTAACTCGAGTCGATATAGCCATGTCTGTCCGTCCCTCTGTCCGTCTTGTTTGTCGCCCATTGCTCGGAGGCTATAAGAGGTAGAGCAACCAAATTTTTGTCCAGACTGATTATGTATCTCACTTCTAGAAAAAAGTTTAAAAATTTCGCCCCACCCACTTCCGCCCCACAAAGGGCGTAAATCTGTGGAGTCCACAATTTTGGATACCTGGCCACTGTGGCATTGAAGAAAACGAGCTAGCCGACACGACAGCCAAATCCACATACAATATGCCCCTACATTATACCCCTAACTTCAACACTACAGACATAACAAAATTTCTTGCGAAGCAGCTAACTCAAAAACTCAAACAAAACTTAGAACTCTGTAACAGTTGGTACAAACAACTAAACACAAACCCAACCAACACAACCCTTTACCTAAAAAATATAAATCGAAAAACCATTACACTCAGTGACCAATTGAAAATCGTTAGACTCAGACTACAAGATTCACACAACAACACTACAATAACTCGGACAACATCATACCCTGCCCAAATTGTCATACTATACAGCAAATGATCTAAAAATTAAACATATCCTCACCAACTGCACTGCAACTTTAAACTTCATAAACCAAATATTCCGAAACAGGTGCCCCCTATTGTTTCTCGAAAACCCAACCCCTGAAAATATCACCAAAACCTAACCTAACCCAATGTAAATATGTAAATATATAAAAATAAGTCGGGTTTTCTTATTGACGTAATAACTCCAGAACGCACGAACCGATTTGCACGGTTTTGCATTCGTTGGAAAGGTATCGGGCTCCGTTAGGTTTATAGCAAAAGAAAATTCACGAAAAATTTCAAAAGAAAAGCGGAAAATGCATTTGTATTATCTACTATATACTACATACAGCGCCAAACCAATATTTTAAGTAGGCGCCGGTGCGTGATACATTGTTTGACAGCTACTCATTGTTCTCGGCTTAGTTAATTTCATGTGACAAACCGGGATTGTGTTCACTGTGAAAACGAAATTTAAAAAAGTTATTCGTTTCCTCATATTTCAATTGGAAACCATCAAATCAATCACGTGTATTGTGAACAGCAGGCATTTGTCTTTAAGGTGGTAAGTTGAACTGTGTAAATTATGTGGATCGTGCATTTGAGGTTAAAGTGGACAGAGTCCACAGTCCAAAAATGCCTATAGGACGACGTGCGAACATCGGCCGCCGCACAAGACATGCAAGCCAGCAACAAGTATATTTACAGCACTTAAGCGAAAAAGACAAAATATAAGAAGAGGAAATTCCCGATTGGGCCAATTCAATTATGGAACAAATACAAAGACGACATATATGAAGATATCTTGCATCGCTTGCGCATTCAAACGAATAATATTGAAATCCAAATAACCGATGAAATCTACAATAAAGGATTGATTCTGATTGAGAATCAATGCTTGACTATTACAAACAAGCTACTGATTGAAGTAGGAATGATTGCGCCAAATCGATCGATGCACGATGCATTCAACCAAGAATTAAATCGAGAGCTGCAATACAATGTTGATACATTGCAGGAATTCGTTCGAAATAATGTGCCGTTGCTGAATGAACAGCAAAAGCAAGTATACGAAACATTAATGCAAGCGGTGGACAATAATACTGGTGGTCTATTCTTCCTGGACGCACCTGGAGGAACAGGGAAAACATTTGTCATTTCATTGATTTTGGCCCCTTCTGGTCACTATTCGATGAAGATGTGACATAGCTTTGGCGTTAGCATCATCTAGAATTGCGGCGACTCTTCTAGATGGCGGTCGTACTGCACATTCTGCGCTTAAGTTGCCACTCAATTTAAACACAATTGATACTCCAACATGCAATATTTCCCGATCCACTGCAATGGGAAAATTGTTGATGCAATGCAAGCTCATTGTTTGGGATGAGTGCACAATGGCACATAAGAAATCACTTGAAGCACTTAACTTCACACTGAAGGATCTTCGGCGAAATAACAACATCTTTGGCGGCTTGATGATTTTATTAAAAGGCGATTTCAGGAGATTGCAGTGGCCACTTAATGGACTGTAATATTTGTTTGGACATCCAATTTTTGACCAAAAGGACGAGTATTTCCTTGCATTGTCTTGCTGAAAATGCATTTTTAGCAAAAAAGACCCATATTCCCGATGACTTCTCAAATATTTTTTTAGAATGCTTAAATATTATTCCTTATGCATTATTACATTGATCAATTCAAGGATCCAACTCCATTTTGATTTATACCGCCCCAAACTATAATTGAGTCGCCACCGTGCTTGACGGTTTAGCGCACAGTACTCAAAATTAAAAGGGCTATGGACTTATTATTAAACAATTTTCAAAATAAATATTTGTTAAAAAGTCAACGGAGTGCAAAACTGTAACATTTGACTATTTTTACATTTTTGTTTGCCTTTTTTTCCAGCTTATCAAACGGATCCAAATTTTTCTGGAAACAAACAATTGACGAAGTGGCAATAGTCATATAGTCAAAATAGTCAATAGTCATAGTTGGTGGCCAATTTAAAGATCTTACAAATTTTTGCTTCATCGTAGAAATGAGCAGCTTGTTTATGATAGGTCAAGAATAGTCAATAGTCATAGTTGGTGGCCAATTTAGAGATCTTAAAAATTTGTGCTTCATCGTAGAAATGAGCAGCTTGTTTATGATAGGTCAAGAAGGAATAAAGAAAGTTAGTGTATGTATTGTTCTCACGGGTAGGCAAACCTTCGGCCTTCATTATTTATTGTTCAATATCGATCCAGCAGCGATGCGCGCGGGTCTGCCAAATAATTTATGCATGCATTTTTTAGCAAAAAGACCCATATTCCCGATGACTTCTCCAATATCCTTTTTTAGAATGCTTAAATATTATTCCTTATGCATTATTACATTGATCAATTCCAAGGATCCAACTCCATTTGGATTTATACCGCCCCCAAACCATAATTGAGTCGCGACCGTGCTTGACGGTTTTAGCGCACAGTACTCAAAATTAAAAGGGCTAAGGCTAAATATTTGTTAAAAGTCAACGGAGTGCAAAACTGTAACATTTGACTATTTTTACATTTTTGTTTTTTTTTTTTCCAGCTTATCAAACGGATCCAAATTTTTCTGGAAACAAACAATTGACGAAGTGGCAATAGTCATATAGTCAAAATAGTCAATAGTCATAGTTGGTGGCCAATTTAAAGATTATAAAAATTTGTGCTTCGTCGTAGAAATGAGCAGCTTGTTTATGATAGGTCAAGAAGGAATAAAGAAAGTTAGTGTATGTATTGTTCTCACGGGTAGGCAAACCTTCGGCCTTCATTATTTATTGTTCAATATCGATGCAGCAGCGAAGCGCGCGGGTCTGCCAAATAATTTAAATTATTTCAAAAATAAATTTATTTTTAACGTTTATAATCGACGCCCTTCTCATCCAAGCAACCACAATGTGCCACTGTGAAGCGTGGCCGGGCTTTCTAGCAGACCATAAGCTCACATACATACATATACATATGTACATATATATGACTATGTACGGGTATAAAAACAGTGTCGCATATTTATATGAGTTTTATATTGAAGTCTAAGTTTAGTCGAAAGATGTTTATTTTGTACGTTGCGCGGATTGTATATTTCGCCGTTTCTACCGCTAAATTCCACTTTAAGCTCTTTCACATTATCCTCCTCCTCAATACTAATCACTTAAACATATTTCATACAAATGGGACGAGCCATTCCAGCTCTTCCAGAAAAAAACACGCAATTTTCTTATATACTATACAGAATGCACATATATTTTTATCACATAAATAAATAATGCTAAAATCTTATATTTATTTTTAGAGTTTATTCCATCAATAGACAAATTATTTGATGAAGACTTGCTTATTGGCAAGGGAGTCACTTTGGAGTCAATTCGACCGTTGGCATATTCTACCTTAGCAGATCTAGCTCATCATGTTCGTCAAAGTCTAAGCTTGGACGTGTTAATAAAAGCAGTAAATCTGTTTTCAAAAATGTGCATGATGAGACACTTGCCGTAGGAATTCAAACTATGTCTTGTAAACTTTTATTAAATCTCGTTGATTGCTTACGTCATCACAGTGAACTGGAGCCTCAGCGATCCCGACAAATTTTGTCAAAAAACTATTGAAGGTTTTTTGTGAAAAAATTTGAAACGATTGCCAAAATTCAACTGCCTTTAATCGTTCAAAAATGGTAAGTACCCATCACAAAATATACAGATATATGTAGATAAATATTCTATACGAGCCCCGACCACTATTAATTCGTACGGCAAGCTTTTTTACCCATATGCAATGTTTAACAGACATTGTTGTTTAACAACAACAACAATAATAACAAACAGTTTTTTTAATGCTTTGCTTAATTGATAAGAAAAATATTGCCACTAATTATTCGTACGGTGCGCTAGTTTGTGTGTTTAGAATTGAAAGAAGATCAAAAAAAAAAGGAAACAGTGCAAAAAATCACTATCTAGTCATTATCTGGAAGCAGTCGTTTTTTTAATGCAGAGTGTAAGAAATATGTAATTGCATAAAATTATTCAAAGTTTAGCAACGATGGCACGTGGTAAGCCGATTTGCAAACGAAATCAGAAGTTTGGTTTTAGATTAGTATAAATCGGGGATCACTTTTTGGTGAAATAGCCAAGCAATTAAATCTGGCTTAGTCGTCCGTTCAAGGCCTTATAAACAATTTTAAGAAAAATGGCAATATTGAAAATAATGTCGCAAAAAAGGTCGAAAATCGACAATAACAGCTCGTGACAAAAGAGCCCTGGCCACAATGGTGAAGGCTGATCGTCGCCAAATCTTGAGAAATGTAGCCTCTGAGTGGTCTGATAAAATCGGAAAAAGTGTGAAGCGTGAATGGAAGCGCCTGCAGTTGCGAGATATTGGATATAACTTCTTTAAAGTATCTATAGTGATTATTCATGTTACATACTCAGAGTACTTATTACTCTTAGGCCAAGGAAACACCATTGCTTTCGCTTCGTTAAAAGAAGAAGCGTTTACAATGGGCTCGGGAACGGATGTCTTCGACTCAAAGGCAATGAATCACCATCATAGATAGCGATGAATCTAAATTTGATCTGTGTGTCGGTGATGCGCGAAGGAGATCATCCGTAACAAAAGAGAAGCGTACCATAAAGACTGCCTGAAAAGGACAGTTAAGTTCCCTGCAAGCAAAATGGTGTGGGGTCGTATGTCTGCCAAAGGGGTAGGAAAACTTCACTTCATTGAGGGAATAGTTAACGCAGAAAAATACGTTACAATTTTAGAAGAAAGTTTTCTGCCATCAACACCAAAACTGGCTGACAGTGGTGAATACACATTTAAGCAGGATGGAGCATCATCTCATGCTGCCAAAACGAACCAAATCATGGCTGCAGTTTAATAAAATTGGGGTCTTAGATAGGCCTTAGATGGCCTTCAAATGGCCTGGACCTAAGCCCAATCGAGAATATATGGGAAATAATGAAAATAAATCTAAAAAATAAGCCTCAAAGAACGCTTCCTGACCTAAAAAGAAAACTTCAAGAGATGTGGGAATCTATTTGAAATAAACAATACCAGGTTTATTCAAAAAATCTATGCCAAATCGTTGTAAATGTGTTGAAGAAGCCAAGGTGATGTTACACAATATTATTAATAAAAAAAAAATTATATTTGTAATCAAACAGTTAATATTTAGCACCGTACGAATAATTAGTGGCAATATTTTTCTTATCAATTACGCAAAGCATTCAAAAAACTGTTTGTTATTATTGTTGTTGTTGTAGTACAACAAAACTTTTTTCTAAGCTTAAGAAAATAAAAAGGATCTTTCAGAAAAAAATCAGTTCGCATGTGTTATCTACATTAATATTGGAAATATCGTCTGTTTAACATTGCATATGGGTAAAAAAGCTTTTGCCGTTCGAATTAATAGTGGTCGGGGCTCGTACAGATAAATATACTATTTAGATATAGTTGTATGTGTGTAAAATTTGTACATAAAATTTACAAATAACACTTATTTTTAGTTTTTTCAATAAAAATATCTTTTTTTTAAGTGACGATATTTAAACTTTCATTTTAAAAATCAAAAATAAAAGTTAAACTGATCATTTTATAAATATTTCGGGGCCGCCGGGTCTTTGTTAACGATTATGACGCCGTCGCCTACGAGTACAATTTTTTTAAATGGCTGGACTGCGAGTGACAGAGGGCTGTGCCTCCTGCGTGCAATGCTCGTGCGCAAATGTCGTGGCGCTCCAGTTTGCAGAATGTAGAGTAAGTTGTCGTCGATCACTGCTATAATGTTGTCGTCGCATTCAGCCACGGTGTCGTCTTGTACTATAGTTGTAGAACGGTGTGTTGCTGTGATACGGGATATACGGTGACCTTTTTTTACTTAGGACGCTGACATGCAGTACCTGTACAATCACGTGGCCCATGCGACACCAAGCCGAAGCCTGTTACGCGCGGATCCTCGCGGATTCTCGCAAGAGAACCACCGCAGAGGGTGTAAGGAGCCAACAAGAGGCTGGAGCGTTGAAATGTCATTAGTTTTACATTTCGAGGCATTCAGGTGTAACATCATGACTGAAAGTTATTGATTTCGGATTGCAAGCGAGAGTGAAATGAAATGTCCTTATACTGGACACAGAGTTTAACATCATCCGCATACATGAGTACTCGAGAGTTTGTTAATACTGTTAATACTGAAGGCAGGTCATTAATAAATGGTACTCTAGAAGTAACCTTAACAGGTGAAGAAAAGCTGTTTTGAAGAGGAATCTTCAAGACCTAGAGCAAAAGTAGGTAAAAATCCGTTTCAAAAGAATGGGCGGAAAGATCAAGTTTTTGTGGTTTACAGAGTCAAATGCATTACTGAAATCGGTGTAAATAACAATGATAAAATATAATTAAAGTAAATAACTCTAATAAATTCGCTAACCGAGCTATTACATAGCGAGAGAGAGAAGTCCTGATTTTATGTTTTTATACCCGTACTCGAAGAGTAAAAGGGTATATTGTATTTGTGGTAAAAGTGGATGTGTGTAACATAGAGAAGGAATAATTTCCGACCATATAAAGCATCAATAGCCGAGTCGATATAGCCCTGTCTGTCCGTCCGTCTGTCTGTCTGTCTGTCCGTCTTGTTTGTCGCCCATTGCTCGGAGGCTATAAGAGCTAGAGAAACCAAATTTTTTCCAGACTTATGTTATATCTCACTCCTAGAAAAGTGTTTAAAAATTTCGCCCCGCCCACTTTCGCCCCCAAAAAAGTTCGCAAATCTGTGGCGTCGACAATTTTGAAAATTACAGAAAACTAAAAAGCAGAATCATAGGTTAGGTTAGGTTAGGTAGTATTGGCTGTCGGGCCATCATGAGCCCGACACACATAGGCCGGCTTCGGCCCGTTGTGGTACCATCGAATCGTTCTTCCCTCCCCGCTGTGAGAGACATCTTGTCAGCAATTATCCCATCCGGCCGCGCCAATAAAATTCGCTATCTTTCTGGGACACATATTGGACATCAGTGATATGTCTGTGAAAAAAGGGCGATGCAAGTGTTGTAGAATTCTTCTACTGAGTGCCGGGCAGGAGCAGAACAGGTGCTCCACTGTCTCCTCCTCTTCCTCATCTCTACAGTTGCGGCAGTAATCATTGTATGGGGCTCCCATCCTTCTGGCATGGGTTCCTATTAGCCAGTGTCCCGTGAGGGATCGAATGACCGTGCTGCACCTTTTTTGCTTAGCTTACAGAGCTCGGTGGTGCGCTTCTTGTTTATAGTGGGCCACGTTTGTCGCGTGATGCGACATCGTGGTGTGTTTTGCCACCGACTGTCGTCTAGTCGCATGAATTGCTCTTTTATGATGAGCTTGCAGGTGGCCATAGGCATACATGTATCCTCTTTGTCGTGGAGAAAGGAGGTGGTAGTGCCAGCTCTGGCCAGTTCATCTGCTATGCAGTTACCTTCAATGTCCTGGTGACCCGGGACCCATATCAGGCTAATAGCAAACTGCTGGGCCATCTCGTGAAGAGATTTGCGGCATTTTGCTACGGTGGCCGAGTTTGATGTAATCGCATTAAGTGATTTGATCGCAGCTTGGCTATCACTGTATATGTTTATATGGGTTGCCGAAAAGGCAACTGATTGGATGCAAATCAGAGCTTCCCAGATCGCTGTGACTTCCGCTTGGAAGACACTGCAGTGATCCGGGAGCCTAAAGGAATGCCTTATGTTTAGTTGCTCGGAGTAGATACCTGCTCCTACTTTGTTGTCCATTTTGGTCCATCCGTGAAGATTTGAATGGCTCCACCAGGACCCGGAGTTCCCTCAAGCCAGCTATCACGGTGAGGGATATCTATTTCAAATGGAGTTTCAGTAAACTCCATCGGAATGCAGTAGTCCGTTTTGTTGGGACGTTATTGTTGTTGTTTAGAATGGATGAGTGTCCCATATTTTGCGGTACCCATTGGTCGGAGTCTCTAAGACGAATCGCTGCCATGAGTGCCTGAGCCTTACCTGCGAGGTCAGGACTCTGGAGGCACAGGACAGCGTTTAGAGCATAATTCGGAGTGGTGCGAAGTGCTCCACTGATGCAGAGTGCGGCAGTTCTTTGTACCTTGCCGAGCATTTTGGTGATGGACTTTTTGATAGGGCCGGCCACCACACCGTGACTCCGTAGAGTAGTATTGGTCTAACTATTGCTAGATATATCCATTGGACTATACTTGGGTTAATACCCCACCTTAGACCAATGGCTTTCTTGCAGGTGTAGAGTGCTATCGTAGCCTTCTTCACTCTTCCTTTGATGTTTAGGTTCCAGTTGAGCTTACTATCGATTACCAACCCCAGGTAACTAGCACTATCGCTGAAGGATAGCCTGCATTCGTTAAGCATTGAGGGTTAAGGGGGGGAATCTTGTATTTTCGAGAAAATAGTACAAGTTCCGTTTTTGAGGGATTTTCCCAGACCGCGCGATTTTGTCCAGTCTGACAGTTTCGCGAGTTTTGCAGACATTAGGTCGCAGAGTGTTTGAGGGAATTTTCCCGAGAATATTATGGCAACGTCATCCGCGTATGCCACCACTTTACAGCCCCCATCCAGGTCACACAGAATCTTGTTGACTGCTATGTTCCATAGAAGGGGAGACAGAACCCCACCTTGCGGTGTGCCTCTGTTGACATACCTTGACTGAGTGGACGACCCATCGACGACGTCACCGTCCTGCATATTAGCAATTGATCGATAAGCGTCGCCAAGTGATCGTCCACCCCCAGGCTCGTCAAACCTTCCGTGATGGCTCTTGGTATGACATTGTTGAAGGCTCCCTCGATATCGAGAAAGGCAATTAGGGAATATTCCTTTGAATAAAGGGATTTTTCCACCGAAGTGATTACCTCGTGAAGTGCCGTTTCTGTGGATTTTCCTTTCCTGTAGGCATGTTGTGCGTCTGACAGCATCTTTGGATTTATCGTAGTCCTTAGATGTAGCCAGACTAGTCTCTCAAATGTCTTGAGGGGAAAGGACGACAGACTGATTGGTCTGAAGTCCTTTGCGGTGGAGAGCGAGGCTTTTCCCGCTTTGGGAATAAAGACCATCTTTGCCTTAAGCCATGCGTCAGGAATTTTTCCCTACTATGAGTATCTTGGAAAATATACTTTGAAGCCAGTTGGGTGCCATGTTTCCTGCCTTTTGTAGTTGGGCTGGGATAATCATGTCGGGGCCTGGTGATTTAAACGGGTTGAAGCTGTTTACTGCCCAGCTGATGTTCCGTTTCGAGAGGATGTGTGCCAACGAGGTGTCCGAGCCCACTATAGCTGAATGGGTCGGCTCAATGGTTGTACATCCGGGGAAGTGAGTGTCTAGTAAGATGTGTAGGGACTCCTCACTGGAGCTAGTCCACGTACCATCGTTACGTTTGAGGTATCCCACTGAGGTGGTAGTTTTTGAGAGGATCTTACGCAGCCTTGCTGCTTCCGATGTTTCCTCTATTTCTGAGCAAAATTTTTTGCCACGAGGCTCTTTTTTGCCTTTCTTTTTTTTTTTTTTGTAGAGGGCTAGACTGTGCTTGTAGTCTTCCCAGTGTAACTCCTCGTTGGCGCTTTTGGCTCTGTTGAAGAGAGCCCTGCTACTCTTACGA
The DNA here is from genome assembly GCA_009664405.1 of Drosophila bifasciata. Taxonomy (NCBI): domain Eukaryota; kingdom Metazoa; phylum Arthropoda; class Insecta; order Diptera; family Drosophilidae; genus Drosophila; species Drosophila bifasciata. The sequence goes on from CM019043.1 coordinate 22,027,867, forward strand.
AGGATATCTATTTGTTTTGACCACCATGGGGGTTTCTTTTTTCCCCCTCGGTTTTGGTGCGGGGCATGCTGCCTTGAATGACTTGTTGCATGCTTCCGTGAATGTGTCCACTAGACTATTTAAGTCATCTTGAGTGTCCGGGCACCGTGGTGCCGTGATGGGGAGCAATTCCTCCATTTTTTAATATATCTATCCAAGTTGGCTGTCCTGGGATTGATGAAATCAATTGGTTTTGGGCACTCGAGCCTCATAATTGTCTCAATGTACCTGTGGTCAGAGAAAGAATGGTCCTCTAGGACTTTCCAGCTCTCGATTAAGTCTGACATTGCGTGAGACACTAGAGTGAGGTCAATGACCTCCTGTCGGTTCTTTATAATGAATGTGGGGTCGTTACCCCCGATTACAAATAACCATATTAGAGTCAAGGATAAAGCTAAATAGTGACTCACCCCTCGCATTTGTGTCCGAGCTCTCCCATTGTGTGTGGTGAGCGTTGGCATCGCAGCCTATTAAAAGGCCTATGTCCGAACTTTCGCTTTCGCTGGTTAGCGCGCGTATAAGTTCTCCTGGAGGATCGCTTTCCTCGTGCGCCATGTAGGACGACACCAACCTCAGCTGTATTCCTTGCAGCTCTAGGCTAACTGCCGTGTTGTCGCCGTTGCTATAGTTATGGAGCAGAAAGATGTTAAGGTGCTTTCTAGCAAGAATACAGGTGCGAATTTTACCTTCATTTTGAGCAGCGATTAGCTTGTACTCCTTCATCGCTAATCCACAGACCTTGTCACCAACTACCCAAGGCTCCTGGATTGGGACTACATCAGCTCCGCTCTCATCCAAGCGGGAGTATTGGGGCAGCTGCTGCTGCTTTACAGTGGTGGAGATTGATTTGTAGTACCCGAAGGGACATCATCATGTTTCTCCACCACTGTAATGTCGGCGTCAGTGTCGTCGACGATGTCGTCGTCCTCCCGACACATGGCCTCAAAATCCTGCGTAAGCATGGTGTCAGAGGAGTAGCCGTCCAGCTCCGGCTCCAGCTCGCAGTCGGGTGCTTCGATCTCCGAGGCAGCTTCCTGCTCGACTGGGTTGTCGACAGGACGCGCCTCGGCCGCTGCATCCGACTTATACACCTTTATGGTGACTGAGCTGAAGCCGAAGTTCAGTTCTCCTCTAGCTGCCTCTATTGGGGCCAGCGACTCCTTATTGAGGACGACCACCGCTTGGTTCGTGGGGCCTGTCGTCCTTTCTACCTTCACTACCTTCCAGTCCGAGGACGGAAGGAGTGGGTTGCATCGCTGCAACATCTTTTAGGATGCGGTCTGGCTCCTTGAAGGAGGCAGGCACCCACACTCTTGCCCTGGGTATACTGGGCACCTCGCTCCAGTCTACAGCGACCAGCTTCGCCCCCTGGGTAGACCTCTCCGACTTGTGCTACCGCTGCTTTTATAGAGCTGGACGGATCGCGCGTCTTCGCAGGCGATGATCTTAATGGTGCCCTGATACCATCCCATGTCTTTGCAGACTGGTGGGGGCCGGGCTCGGAATCCAGCAGCTCGAAGCAGCGGTCGGCCAATGCCGCTTCCACCCACTTCCACTGGTTCCTGGGGATCCTCTCATCCGCACTGCCTTTGTCAAGGACGCCGATAAGCGTCCTCTCTTGGCAATCTGCGCGAATGAGACATTCGGCAGCACTCTGGAGCGCTTCGGAGCGGGCCCCGGTGTCTCCTGCGAGCGCTGCCTCTTAGGTTGGGGGCCTCCTTCTTCGGCGCCTCCTTTGCCGAAGTTGGGGAGCACTAGAAGCCCACTCAACCTTTTTTAGCCATTGGTCCGATGGGCTGGACGTCATCGTGGCGCTCTGCCTACGGAGGATGTTGCCAGCACTCCGTCTTTCGGCATAAGTATACTTTTTGTGCTTGAGCACTGGTCGATGGGGACTCGACCCCTGCCACCTTACCAGCAGGCAGAGCAGCCGCAGGAATGCATTGCTGTTCTGCCAAGGTGTTGGTTTTGGGGGCCAATTCGCCACCCACCCCAGAACTGGGATGGGACCCCAGGTTCGGTTAGGGTTCGCCCCAGCGCTTGTCGCTAAGCAGGATTTGCTGCTGTATTGCGGGTTAGGCCAGGCCTTTGGGCCGCTGCCTTTCCCTGTTTGGGATTACTCCCGGTTGGCAATTGGGGAGTGCCATGCTCATTTTGTTTTTGTTATGTTTTTAAATCTTCCATTCTGATCCCACGAGATGCAAAGAAGGGGAAAGGTCCGTCCGGGCAGAGATTCGCGTTGCCCGGATAAGGCATACTTAGAACAGGGGCAGCCAAGTCCCTGAGCACACCGTTATCGACTGGGCTAGTTTTTTTATACCGGGCCCCCAGCCAGGCTGACTCTCGGCACGGTCCGAATGACACACTTAGTCCGGCCCGGTGTGAGGTGAGTGTGGGGGTTGGGATATGGGTAGGTAGTGTGTAGGGAAGGGAAGTGTGTGAGCTACTTAAAAGAGGCGGCACCACAAGCGCATCGTCAGTGTTGCTGCGTCGCGAACACCCGCTGGCTGTCCGGGACTGCTTATTGTCGGTACTCTCCCTCAGACTCAACTGAGTTGAATTTCTTTGGGATGCCCGCTTATTCACAGCTAACCTACCCAGTAGGCCGTTCGCTATCCGCAACCTGCGACCCGTCCGGTGGCCTCAGCTAGGCCCCCTCTGAGCCACCTCAAAGCTCAATGAGTACCAGATGCAGAATCATAAAGAAAGACCATATCTATCAGGGGCTCAAATCTGAATTGCATTGGATCATTAGTATATCCACAATAGAGAAAACCATATCGAAAAACATTGTTCCCTCTCGCTCGCTCGGACCGACAGACAGACAGACGGACAGACATGGCTATATCGACTCGGCTATTTATGCTGATCAAGAATATATATACTTTATAGGGTCGGAAATTATTCCTTCTCTATGTTACACACATCCACTTTTACCACAAATACAATATACCCTTTAACTCATCCAGTACGGGTATAATAATGCATTTTTTTTTCCAAGAGTAAAAGGGTATTGTATTTTTGGTAACGGTGAATGTAAATTTTTTGGTTGTTTTTTTTTACGGCAGACCTTTTATACCCGTACTCGAATAGTGAAAGGGTTTACTCTTTCAGACGTACTCGTCTATCTGCCCGTCTTGTTTGTTGCCTAGTGCTAAAGATATCGTAGATAATGACCATATCTGCCAGACTGCTGAATTCAGAATCGTTCAGAACGGATCATTATTATATAATCTCAATATCAAAATGTAATATTCAGCTAGCTCCCTCCCCTTCAGCCGCTGATTTTCTCTCCCGCTCTCACACTATTCACACACTCTGACTCGTGCAGTGTACTCGCGTTGTTGTGAGAAGTGATGTTGATGTAGATGACAGATGCAGAAAAAAAATGTAAAATGTAAAAACTTATAAAATATTTAAAAATTCCACATAAATTACATGTGTACTGACTGAGTACGGGTATAAAAAGTAGTGTAGCGGTAACGGCGACTTAACACTTTCCTTATCGTTTTTTAAAGAATGGTTATTTTTACGACAGACCTTTTTTTTTAATTATGTAACTGTTATGTATTATAATGAAGAAAGAAGAAGATCTACTCTGGTTAAGAAACCCTGGAAGAAACTCTGGTTGTTAGTTCCTCCATCGGATTAACCGATTGTGACTCGACCAATGTGGACAAGCAGTTGGTTTTCACTTCATTGTGTATACCATTTCCTGAAAGAGATAAGTAAAACCGTGAGTTGTTCAACTTTACCATGAATTGATCCTTGTCCCGAACCCATGAGAGACCAGTCCACAAAACTGAAAGTCGATAAGGTCGGTAGCCATAAGGCCCCTAGATGCACAGTCAGCTGGGTTTGTTTTGGAGTCCACATGACGCCAAGCATGGCGTGGGATGGAGTCCAGAATTTCCGAGGTCCGATTCTCAAAGTGAAATGTCTTCAGCTGGGCTGGTGCATATGAGAGCGATGATAAAACAATTGTAGAATCGCACCATGCAAATACAGTAGTATTTCTGTGTTTAAATGCAGCCTTAATTGAGCGTATTAGTTGGTTCAGTAGAAGCGCTCCGCAAAGTTCCAGCCGTGGCAGAAATTGTTGTTTGAGTGGGGCCACCCCTTGTCTTTGCAGCCACCATCGATACGGAAATAGAGCCATCGTCGTGTATTACTCTGCTGTACACTAAAGCAGCGTATGCCTTCATTGAAGCATCGGAGAATCCGTGCAACTCGATGTAGTCTGCGTCGTTGACAAGCAGGCATGGGAGTTGAAACTGCTGCAAAGTGTCGAGGTCTGCTCGCCACTTCAGCCAATTTTCCGCCAGTTTGTTTGGAAGTGGATCATCCCAATCCGGTTTGGGTAGCAATAATCCTTGAAAGATGATCTTGAATTGAACCACGACGGGTGCTATAAGTCCAAGTGGGTCAAATATCCGTGATAAGTGGAACAAGACTTGTCTCTTTGTGCAACTAGGATTTGCAGATAGACCCACATTGTAAGTTAACGTGTCCTTTCAAGGATGCCAGTAGAGTCCTAGAACTTTAACTGGTGACGATTGCGTTAGCTGGGTGAAGGCATCGGTATCCACAGTTATGGCGCAGGACATAAGTTGTATCAGTTCGTTTCGATTCCGTAGCAGATCATCCTCACTGTTTGCTCCAGTAAGAACAGAGCCAAATGATTTTTGCAGCGTTCGGGATTTCGTGCCGATGATCCGAAGCCAGTTTTTCCAACACCCGAACCGCTAGGAATGGTGCACATGAGGTTCCGTATCTGACAGTACATAATTGAAAGTGCTTAATTTGTTCGGTTGGATCTTCGCTCCAAACGATTCTCTATGCGTGCCGCTTTTTCACAATGTCCGCCGAGAATACGAATTTGTACATTCTGAATCGGAGGCACACAGCAAACAAATCGCGTTGGATACTGGGTCCTATAAAGAGAGTGTCATTCAAGGCCTTGCCATTGGTGTCGCGAAAGGAACTCTCAAAAACTACACGGAGTTTTCGACCCAACACAGGGTGGTGTGGCATATAGAAATGCTGTCCCAACGTTTCATTTTTCGCATGAAATTGATGTATTGGATTCGTAGCTGCTTATTCTGTTGTAAGCGCCGTTCCACCGATTTGAAACGGTAAAGAGCTTCTTGTAGAGTGTCTCCAAATTCAGGATGTGCGGTGTTAAATGGAAGCTCCACGATATTCTTCCCGTTGTCATCTCGAGTGGTGGGAAAGTGTTTCTCGACCTGTTTATGTTCAGGTTCCAGTTTGGTAATGCAGTCGACGCTCTCCAGCTCCCAAAACTTCTGGGGCGACGATTCCATATCCAAAGTAGTTTTAAGTGTTATTGCATTGCGTGTTTGGGATGTCAAGAGTGATAACCCATCCGAAAACAGACGAATGGGCGACAAGATTTCCCTTGCTTTCGTATATCTTCCTTCCTGTAAGTGTAGACCATACGTGATCGCTACCCAATAAAAATGTCAACTGGACCGTGCAGAAGTTGGTGTCAGTCAATTGTAGATCATTGAACACCTTGAGTGCCAAAGCGTCAATGTTTTACTTCCCAGTGATGACGAGATACTGCCAAGTACAGTATACGTATACATCCAGATGATCATCAGAAATCCGGGACTTAATATGGAGTTTGCTGCATCCCCTTGTGGTGTCAATTTTACTGATGATATTCCCGAAACCAGAATGCTTGAATGTGAACGTCCAAGAGCGTGGATGCAGCGTTCTGATACATAAGAGAGTTCTGAGCCTGTATCTTATAAGAGGCGATAATCCTTCGCAACGATCATCCAAAAACTTGAAGAAATCATCGAGAGTGGGCGAGTCTTTTGTCCATACTGCGTTCAATCCACATGCGCCTCGTATCAGCGTCAAGCTTCTCGAGTGCCAGATAGATGATCCAAAAGTCTCGTCCCGTTTGGTTTACAGCATCCAGACCACGAACAATTTCATTTGCCCCGTCGAATACCTTACGCAAAACCGCCACATAAATTTTAGTATTTGTTGACAAGGACATAAATTGTTTCAAAATGGTGTTAACAATATGCCTCGGCCGCGTGTATCTTTCTTTGAGACATTCCCATGCAGTGCTATAAGCAGTTTTAGTAATCGCCAAATGTCGTACCAAGATGACAGCTTCATCGATCAATAGTGTTTTCAAATGATGGAACTTCTGTGTGTTCGTCAAATGCTGCTTACTATGAATTGTGCTCTCATAGATATCCTGAAAGGCTGGCCAGTCTGTGTAGTTGATAGCGAACCGCTTGATATGAATTTTTGGCAATTCGCTTTGTATTAATGACGCCGCACCAACTGCAGAGCTCGAATTCGCCGTACCTCTGACTTCGCTGTCACCATAAGCACGCACCGACATGTTCGTTCTGATTTGTAGCTAACTGCTCGAATAGCTGTTTTTGTTGTTGTAGCAAACTGAGTACTGTGTCGTTGGGTAGAAAAGTACCTTTCTTTTCATGACCGTTGTTTTAGCTGCTTGTAGAAACTCCTTTTTCCGTTTCTTCCCTGGATCCACATACCCTTACACTCGTTGAAGAAGGGCTATGGAATCACAAAGTTGTGAGAACTCCTTCCACACCCTTTGGAGCAGTTCCATCCGTGAAGTGATCTCTGCCGTTGTAGTTGGTTCAGCTCGTGGAGCCCAAGCCAATGTGCGTGGCCTTGAGTCTGCCACGGCTCTTTACCAATGCCCTTAATTGTTCCATTGTTAACAATTATCAAAATGAATACCGAAGCACATCAACACTATACAAGAATCCGTCTCGAATGACCAAAGAATGCTGTGAAATACTCCGGTTTGAGTAGCGTGATTTTAGTGGAATGTATCTTTTTTATTCTTGTTCCTTCGCTGTCTATTCTTTAACAGAAGTTTTTTCTCTCTTCCACTCTCTTTCTTACTTTTCTCTTCGAGATGGACTTACAACTATAAATATGACTTAGTAAATAATATCGGATCCGTTCATCAACAAGTCGTTTGAAATCAAATGGCATGTCAGTCGGAGTTCTCGGAATTAAAACGTATTCACCACAAAATTTCCCAGTCAAAATAGTTGCTTCAAGTAAATTAGTCATAACTTTTTTCACAGCAAGTCTTGTACCATTGCAAAGTCGTGGTGGATTAAGATTCTGCAGCATAATTATGGTGGCTCAAACTTTTACTTGTAAATAGTATGGCGGCAATCCAGGTAAATTCAGAGAAACTCGACTGGATAATTTACAACATTATCTTGATTGATAAATGTATAAATCGACCTATACCCAACCATTTCTCCTGGGATGAAATTCAAAAATAGATGCGTTGATCTCATTTGACATCTTTATTTGTTCCGGTCAGAATTGCTTTTTTCGCTCAACCAGTCATGGTTTCTATAATTTTGGTTAATATTTGGAAAAATATTTTGGAAGCGTTATGAATATATCGATGGTATATTTGACCTTGAATCTGAATAAAATATACGATATAATGAGACCTAAACGTTCTATTCGCATAAGCAAAACTATTTAATTACCTTGAATGGCATGAAGTTGTCTCTTTTGATATTTGTGGCGCCAAAAGATGTCATTTGAAAACTCGAATTATACTTTCGTATATTGTTAAAAAAATGATTAGACTCAGGTGTTAATCCATTCAGTAATGTGATCAACGGTTGTGATGGGCTCCCAATTCAGGAAATTTCACTTTACCACTCGCACAGCACCTGCTTCACCTTTTTTTAAATTTATATGCCTGACAATGGCGACAACGGTCGTTCATTAGACCAATTATAATTTGCCTATGAGAAGCGTAATCGGTGACACTATTTTGTATATCAAGACGTTCATTTGCAGTTGTTGTTGCAATATTGTTCCGTTGATTTTAACGATAACTTGCTTTGTGTGGACGATTATTTTCATTGCGAATTGTAATGTCTTGGCTACTTTCACGGCTCCTCGAGGCCACAGCTAGTGACGCATTTCGCGTTTGCCGACCCGGAACCCTTCGAAGGATTCCTTACATTAACGGTCTAAAAGTTGTCTGGAAAAAAAATCTGCTGAAGCATCGTTTTGAAATTGAACACATATGTATATGTACATGTACTCATGTACATTTGTAGTCAATCTAAGTGTTTTCACAGAGTGCCACAAATCAGATGTTTT
>CM019043.1:22036371-22070033 GCA_009664405.1 Drosophila bifasciata
TAAATGTCCTTATACTGGACACACAGTTTAACGTCATCCGCATACATGAGTACTGGTAGAGTTTGTTAATACCGAAGGCAGGTCATTAACAAAGAGTGTGAAAAGTAGGGGCCCTGTGGTACCCAAAAAAGTAATCTGAACAGGTGAAGACAAGGAGATTTTGAAGAGGACTCTTTTGTGACATACAGCAAAGGGTAGTTTTTGAAATCCATTTCAAACGATTGGGCGGAAACCCTAAAATGTTTTTGTTTTTCTGCTAAAAGGGAATGGTTTACAGAGTCGAATGCTTTACTGCATGTTACCATGGAAGCCTTTAATAATAAACGAGGTAAACTCTAATAAATTTGTAGTTGTTGATCGTCGCCTTATAAATCCGTGCTGAGCTGGAGATATAAGTGATTTGCAGAGATGCCGCAAAGTGCGGGGATACAATTTTCTAAAATTTTAGGAATAGCGGATAGCTTCGATATACCTCTGTAATTCATTGCGTTAGACTTGCTACCTTTCTTATGGAGAGGAATAATAAACGATTCCTTCCAGATCGGAGGGAAACATGAGGAGTTAAGGGATAGGGTGAATAGTTTAAGCAGGGTTCACACACAGAGAGTCGGCGCAGTACCTGAGTACACAGCCGGGGACTCCGTCAGACCTGGTGAGAACACCGACTTTATCTAGTCGAATATCATGAAGCAGTAAGCTTTCATTTAACAAGGGCTGCAAAAAAAAAGATTTGGGGATTTTTATACCCGTACTCGAAAAGTAAAAGGGTATATTGTATTTGTGGTAAAAGTGGATGTGTGTAAAATAATAGAAGGAGGCGTTTCCGACCCCCATAAAGTATATATATTCTTGATCAGCATCAATAGCCGAGTCGATAGTTACGTTCGTCCGTCCGTCTGTCCGTCCGTCTTGTTTTTCACTCATTGCTCTAAGGCTATTAGAGCTAGACCAATCAAATTTTTTTCCAGACCTGATATGATATCTCACCCTAGAAAAAGTGTTTCAAATTTCTCTTTCGCCCCGCCCACTTCCGCCCCACAAAGGGCGCAACATCTGTGGCGTCCACAATTTTAAAGATAACAGAAAACGAAAAATGCAGATATCTATCAGGGGCCCAAATCTGAATCGGATCGGATCATTAATATAGCCACAATAGAGAAAACATACGAAAAAACTTCGCTCCCTCTCTTCGCACTCACACAAAATCGAGTCAATTTGGTTTTTCGTAAAAATGAACGCCTGGATCTCAGAGACTATAAGAGCTAGAGCAACCAAATTTTTTTGCCCAGACTCCTGTGATACCGAACCTGAACAAGTGTATTTCAAAAACTTCGCCCCGCCCCCTTCCGCCCACACAAAAGACGAAAATCCACAATTTTGAAGATAGAGAAAAACGAAAAATGCAGTATGGTAGAAAATGACTATATCTACCAGATTCCATATCGGATCATTATTGTAGCCACAATGATCAAATGAATTTACAGCAGCAATCCCCCCCCCACTCATCATGCAGCGTAGTCAATTATGGGGTTGATTGTCGTTAATTTTTCTTCTCACACGCACACTCACGCTCAAACATGCTGCCTCGTGCGGTGTACGTGTGTTGTTGTGAGAACTGATGTAGATGTAGAGGACAGATGGCAAACAAATGTTAAATGTATAATGTAAAAAAACTGATACAAAATTTGAAAATTCCACATAAATCACATGTGTGTACTGACTGAGTACGGGTATAAAAGTAGAGTCGCGTTCGAAGCGACTCCGTACGTTCTTTTCTCGTTATTTTCATGAATGACATAAACTCCACCATACTTTGTTGCAGAGCAAAATATCAAAGCTTCAATAGGGGCTATGCGGCTGTTTCATGGGCTGCTGAAAGTTTACGGTATTCGGCTGGGTTGGCTTTTTAAGTCCTGTTTTTAAGCACAAGCGACCTGGCTGTTTATGAGAAAAATAGTTCGGCGTTTTTTGGAAAGATACAAATTTTGTGTTGCGAGATCGTGAAGTTGTTACGCGTTGAATACTCGTTGAATACTTTTCAACTCTATGTAGACTGGAGAGCCTCTATACTTTGGTGTGTGGTTTCCTCCGCAGTTTTAACATTTTTGGTATTTGGGTTATTCTTATTGGCCGTGCAGGGAACTGAGTCGCGGCAGTCTGCACAAGCGTACTCCATTTATGCGGGTTTTCTACAGTTATTCTATGTTGCAAAAGGAGCTGGAGTTTATAGATTATAAGACCAACGATGTGTGGACGCAAGACAATAACATATACGTAGCTGATAACGTGGCAAAAGAGAGTTGCACTTATTTTTTCCTCCCAAAATTATTATTAATGAATACCACTCACCATCGAGCCTAAAGTCCAAGAGCGCTCATGGGGATCTGCTCAGCCTAAATGCTTCATGGCCAATCAGACCTCCCCCCTCACGCGCCCTTTCGCTATCTCGTCGCAGACTGCGACTCAAAGTGGTGCTGCCCCTCCCTAGCAAAAAACTGGAGTCCGGAAGAAACCAGAAACCTGGACTCAGAAACTGAAGACCAACAACGCTGCTGCGTGGTTATGTTGCTTATTATGTTGCCATAGCATTCTCTGGGAAATTTATACAGACACTATGTGAGTGTATGACAAGCACTCTTATAAAACTGTTGCAGTAGGCAGACAATTGCGGAACTAGTGGTATATTGTTATTTACAAAGTACAAGATTCCGAAAACCTCAACTCAAAAATTCTGTGGAAAAAAAACGCTTGTTTTTTTCGCAACAATGCCAAGCATCTTGGCCTGATCCTCGATATAAAGCTTGGTTGGAAAATGAGCAGAAAGGACACGGTTAAGAATGTCACCCTGGCCTTCGGAATAAAATGGGGTATGACCCCGTATATAGTTCGGTGGCTCTAAACCGCCATCCAACGACCAATCTTGCTATGTGGAGTAATGTTATGGTGCCCTGCAATTGACAACAGACCCCGTATATTTCCCGGAGCGCTTACAAAACACGTCCTATCACAAGTTATTGGGCGAGTTCACCAGGACAACTTGATCAGAGCAAATGAAAACAACAAAAAATCACATTCACAACAAAAAACGAGAAGAAACGTTGAGTCGCTGTTACCGCGACACTATTTTTATACCAGTACCTGCCGGCACACATGTGCTTTATGTGGAATTTTTCAATATTTCCTAATTTTTTAAATTTTACATTTTATACCCGTATTCGAAAAATATACTAATTGTATATTGTATGTATTTGTGATAAAAGTGCATGTGTAGCGCAGAGTATGAACCGTTTCCGACCCCATAAAGTTTATATATTCTTGATTGGCACTAATAGCCGAGTCTACGAGTATGTCTGTCTGTCCGTCCGTTTTGTTTGACGCGTAATACCTAGAGAATATATAAGCTAGAGCAACCAAAGGGTGTTTCCAGATCATGTGATATCATGTGCTATTAGTCTATTTCAAAATTTCACAATTTTGAAGATAGAATAAAACCATAAATGCAGAATCATAGAGAAAAGCAATATCTATCAGAGGACCGAATCTGGATCAGATCGTATCATTAATATATCCACAATGGAGAAATCCATTTGGAGAAGCAACGTTCCCTTGCGCTCTTTCTAACACTTTACCGTGTGTCTGCTTTGCTCGTTCGTCCAGATGATCTCATAAAATATTAGAGCTAGAGCAACCAAATATGTTTTCCAGCAGTGTGATATCACATGAGTCTTGAAACAAAGTTTGGTTGCTCTAGCTTTGGTCTATATAGTCTTTGAGAACTACAAACCAGACAGACGGACAGACAGACAGACATACGAGGGCGATCCCAAAAATAGCCGACCTAACTACTAAAACACCAACATTTTTATATATATATTTTTTTTTTTGTTTTTCAACATAGGATCCTTTTAGGTCGATACACTTTTCCCAGCGATATTCAAATGCTTCGATACCTTTTATACCCGTACTCGAAGAGTAAAAGGGTATATTGTATTTGTGGTAAAAGTGGATGTGTGTAACATAGAGAAGGAATAATTTCCGACCCTATAAAGTATATATATTCTTAATCAGCATCAATAGCCGAGTCGATATAGCCCCTGTCTGTCCGTCCGTCTGTCCGTCTTGTTCGTCGCCCATTGCTCGAAGGCTAAAAAGAGATAGAGCAACCAAATTTTTTTTTCCATACTGATGTTATATCTCACTCCCTATAAAAATGTTTTAAAAATTTCGCCCCGCCCACTTCCGCCCCCACAAAGGGCGCACATCTGTGTCGTCCACAATTTTGAAGATAGCAGAAAACGAAAAATGCAGAATCATAGAGACAGCCCATATCTATCAGGGCCCAAATCTGAATCGGATCTGATCATTATTATAGCCACAATAAAGGAAAATATACGAAAAAACTTCGCTCCCTCTCTTTCGCACTCACACAAAATCGAGTCGATTTGGTTTTTCGTACAAATGAGCGCCTCGATCTCGATAGAGACTATAAGAGCTAGAACAACCAAATTTTCTGCCTAGACGCCTGTGATATCGCTTCAGTGCAAGTTTATTTCAAAATTTTGCCACGCCCACTCCCGCCCCCAAAGACGAAAATCCACAATTTTAAAGATAGAAAAAAAACAAAAATGCAGTATGGTAGAAAATGATCATATCTACCAGATTCCCGAATTTGGTTCAGATCGGATCATTATTGTAGCCACAATGATCAAAATGAATTTTCAGCTGCCAGCTTCCCCACCCCCCCTTGCAGCAGTCGTCGTTTATGGGGATGATTGTCGCTAAAGATTCTTTCTCACACGCACACTCACGCTCAAAACATGCTGCCTCGTGCGGTGTACGTGTTGTTGTGAGAACTGATGTAGATGTAGATGACAGATGCAAATGTTAAATGTAAAATGTAAAAACTGATACAACATTTGAAAATTCCACATAAATCACATGTGTACTGACTGAGTACGGGTATAAGGTGCTAGAGTCGCGTTTACAGCGACTCCGTACGTTCTTTCTCGTTTATAATAAGAACTGTGAAGCTCTTCAAAATAGGCATTAACCCTCGGACTCCAACTCTTCATTGTTGACAAATCTTTTCCTCCGAGCCATTTTTTCAAGTTTGGAAATAAGAAATAATCAGAGGGAGCTAAGTCTGGTGAATAAGGGGCGTGAGGTAGCAATTCAAATTTTAATTCATTAATTTTAGCCATTGAAACGGCAGAGGTGTGAACCGGCTGTTTTTGACCTAAAGTCAGCAAACGCGGCACCCATCTTGCGCATAACTTTTTCATGTCCAATATTTCGGTCAATATGCGATGTACAGCACTTTTGAAATGCCTACACATTCTGCTAACTCACGAACTTTCAATCGCCGGTCACTCAATACAAATTTTTTAATTTTGGCCACCATTTCTGAAGTGGTCACCTCATTTGACGCCCATTACGATGTTCATCTTCGCAGCTCAAACGAACTCGCTTAAACTCAGCCACCCAATATTTTATTGTTGTAAACGAGGGAGCAGAATTACGTACGGTAGAATCCAGCTCGATTTTAATATTGGTTGGACTAAGATCTTGTATATGAAAGTATTGTGTCACATAACGATGACCAATTTTGTCCATGTTTGCAAATCAATAACAAGCGTTCTCTATTAAAAATCGACCTAAAAAAACTGTGCAAGGTAAAGGCACCAAACTTCAAACTTAAGCTTTTAATAGTCTTTTACTTTCTCCTTTTAATATTTTTTGTGAACATTTTCCAACACTACTGTGTTAGGTCGGCCATTTCTGGGACGGTCCTCGTAGACTCGACTATTGATGCTGATAAAAAATAAAATAAATAAGCCACCTCGATCTCCGCAACAGGCCGCACCCCTAAACAAGGCAAGCAGACGTGTGTGAGCGAGAGAGAGAATGAGTATCGGCTGGAGCGATGAAGCAATTAAAAATTAATTTCATCATTGTGGATATGATAATGATCCAAAATGTACCATATTCGGAAATCTGGTAGATATGGTCATAATGGCCAACATTGTGGAATTTTTGTTTTTGGCGGGGCGGAAGTGGTCGGGTCGAGATTTGGAAATACACTTTTATTGAAGTGATATCACAGGTTTTTAAATAGAAAGTTTTGTTTTGTCTAGCTTTTATTCCAACTCCGAGATCTAGGCGATCTTCTGAGGAAATAGGCAAAGCAAACGCGATGGTGTGGGAGAGAGTGCGAGAGGGAACGATGCCTCTCCAAATGATTTTCTTAGCTATAGCTAATTATTGGGCTCTGATGGGTTTGCTTTAGCTCTTATAGTCTCTGAGCACTGGGCTCTCAACAAGACGGACGGACAGACAGACATGTCTATACCGCGTCGACTATTAATGCTGATCAATAATATATATACTTTTGAGGTCGGAAACGTTTGCTTCTCTACGTTACACACATCCACTTTTACCACAAATACAATATACCCCTTAACTCTTCAAGTACGTTTATAACAACATAAATATAGAGATATATAGCGATATATAGAGATATATAGATAGATATATCTATCTATATATAGATATATATAGGATACATAGAGATACATAGAGATATAGAAACATATATATAGCTACTTAGCATATATTTTGTTAACATTAAAAATCTTTTTTTCAAACAAATCCACCGGAACTTCATTTTTTAATAAATGTTTTTTGAACACTTGCTACAGCATCTTTTGGAGTATTCCTGAAATAAAAATTGCAAAAAATCGCACTTATTAGCCGGTTTGTTTAATGACCAAGATTACTTACATAAGTGTGTGATAGCATTTCCTCCATTATAAAATTATCATAGATTTCTTCTTGCCAGTTTTTTTACGTTCATCATAACATTCCGTTTTTTCAAAACTCTTTATCTGAAAAATATAAATAAGGGTTACTTAAATATAAATATAGAGATTGTAAAGACAAGAAAGGAAGGCTTACTGCCTTCAACAAAAGATAATAAAACGACAAAGAACGTATTTGGTCGGTGTTTCCAGCGAAATTTTCAAATGTTGTATCATTTTTACATTTTACATTTGTTTGCTACATCTGTCATCTACATCTACATCACTTCTCACAACAACACTTACGCTGCTAGGGGGCAAGGGGGCAAATAGCTGCTGAAAATTAATTTCATTATTGTGGCTACAATAATAATCCGATCTGAACCAAATTCTGGTAGATATATGATCGATACGATACCGCATTTCGTTTTTCTCTATCTTCAAAATTGCGGACTTTCGTCTTTTGTGGGGGCGAAAGGAGGCGAAAGGGGGCGGAGCGAAATATTGAAATACACTTGTCCAGGTTTGCTATCACAGGAGTCTAGACAGAAAGTTTGGTTGCTCTAGCTCTTATAGTCTCTGAGATCCAGGCTACATAAAATACAAAAAACCAAATCGACTCATTTTGTGTGAGTGCGAAAGAGAGGATTCCCTCTCTTCATTCATTCGATTTTTCTCGAAAAAGTTTTTCTCTATTGTGGCTATACAAATAATCCGATGCAATTCAAATGTGGGCTCTGATAGATATGGTCTTTCTCTATGATTCTGCATCTTTCGTTTTATGCTATCTTCAAAATTGTGGACGCCACAGATGTGCGCCCTTTTTGGGGGGCGGAAGTGGGCAGGGCGAAATTTTAAAAAACATTTTTCTAGGAGTGAGATATAACATCAGTATGGAAAAAAATTTGCTTGCTCTATCTCTTTTAGCCTTCGAGCAATGGGCGACAAACAAGACGGACAGACAGGGCTATATCGACTCGTCTATTGATACTGATCAATAATATAAATACTTTATAGGGTCGGAAATTATCCCTTTTAATCTTCGAGTACGGGTATAAACATATGATTAATGTTCTTCATGTTTCTTGAGATTTTATATACAGATTTAAATACATTTTTTTCCATTACCTTTCCATTACCAAATTACATGCAGTTTTTTTTTAATGATATCCAGAGAATGTGGCATGGTTTGCACAAACAAATATTTACTTTTCCATAAATAGGTATGCATGTTTGTAAAAACTTCTGCTGATGAAATTAATGAGTGTTTGTTAACATTTTTGGCACTCTTTGAAAACACTTAGATTGTCAATCTAAGTACACCCAGCGACAAAAACGAGAAAGAAACGTACGGAGTCGATGTTGCCGCGACTCTACTTTTATACCCGTACTCAGTCAGCACACATGTGATGCCGCCTCTTTTTAAGTAGCTCACACACTTCCCTTCCTACACACTACCTACCCATATCCCAACCCCCACTTTCACCTCACACCGGGCCGGACTAAGTGTGTCAAACGGACCGTGCCGAGAGTCAGCCTGGCTGGGGCCCGGTATAAAAACTAGCTCAGTCGATAACGGTGTGCTCAGGGACTTGGCTGCCCCCTGTTCTAAGTATGCCTTATCCGGGCAACGCGAATCTCTGCCCGGACGGACCTTTCCCCTTCTTTTGCATCTCGTGGGATCAGAATGGAAGATTGTAAACAAAATAAAAACAAAACTGAGCTTGGCGCTCCCCAAAAGCCAACCGGGAGAAATCCTCACAGGGAAAGGCAGCGGCCCAAAGGCCTGGCCCAACCCGCCACACAGCAGGCAAATCCTGCTCAGCGACGAGCGCTGGGGCGAACCCTAAGGGGTCCCATCCCAGTTCTGGGGTGGGTGGCGAATTGGCCCCAAAACCAACACCTTGGCAGAACAGCAATGCATCCTGCGGCTGCTCTGCCTGCTGGTAAGGTAGCAGGGGTCGAGTCCCCATCGACCAGTGCTCAAGCACAAAAAATATACCTATGCCGAAAGACGGAGTGCTGGCAACATCCTCCGTAGGCAGAGCGCCACGACGACGTCCAGCCCATCGGACCAGTGGCTAAAAAGGTTGAGTGGGCTTCTAGGGTGCTCCCCAACTTCGGCAAAGAAGCGCCGAAGAAGGAGGCCCCCCAACCTAAGAGGCAGCGCTCGCAGGAGACACCGGGGCCCGCCCGAAGCGCTCCAGAGTGCTGCCGAATGTCTCATTCGCGCAGATTGCCAAGGAGAGGACGCTTATCGGCGTCCCTGACAAAAGGCAGTGCGGATGAGAGGATCCCCAGGAACCAGTGGAAGTGGGTGGAAGCGGCACTGGCCGACCGCTGCTTCGAGCTGCTGGATTCCGAGCCCGGCCCCCACCAGTCTGCAAAGACATGGGATGGTATCAGGGCACCATTAAAAATCATCGCCTGCGAAGACGCGCGATCCGTCCAGCTCTATAAAGCAGCGGTAGCACAAGTCGGAGAGGTCTACCCAGGGGCGAAGCTGGTCGCTGTAGACTGGAGCGAGGTGCCCAGTAGACCCAGGGCTAGAGTGTGGGTGCCTGCCTCCTTCAAAGAGCCAGACCGCATCCTCAAGATGTTGCAGCGATGCAACCCACTCCTTCCGTCCTCGGACTGGAAGGTAGTGAAGGTAGAAAGGACGACAGGCCCCACGAACCAAGCGGTGGTCGTCCTCACAAGGAGTCGCTGGCCCCGATAGAGGCATAGAGGGAGAGTTGAACTTCGGCTTCAGCTCAGTCACCATAAAGGTGTACAAGTCGGATGCAGCGGCCGAAGCGCGTCCTGTCGACAACCCAGTCGAGCAGGAGGCTGCCTCGGAGATCGAAGCACCCGACTGCGAGCTGGAGCCGGAGCTGGACGGCTACTCCTCTGATACCATGCTGATGCAGGATTTTGAGGCCATGTGTCGGGAGGACGACGATATCGTCGACGACACTGATCCCTTTTATTACAGTGGTGGAGAAACCTGATGATGTCCCTTCGGGTACTACAAATCAATCTCCACCAAAAAAAGCAATTTTTGCCCTAATACTCCGCTTGGATGAGAGCGGAGCTGATGTAGTCCTAATCCAGGAGCCTTGGGTAGTTGTTGACAAGGTCTGTGGATTAGCGACGAAGGAGTATAAGCTAATCGCTGCTCTCAAAACGAAGGTAAAATTCGAACCTGTATTCTTGCTAGAAAGCACCTTAACATCTTTCTGCTCCACAACTTTTAGTAACGGCGACAACACGGCAGTTAGCCTAGAGCTGCAAGGAATACAGCTGAGGTTGGTGTCGTCCTACATGGCGCACGAGGAAAGCGATCCTCCAGGAGAACTTATACGCGCGCTAACCAGCGAAAGCGAAAAGTTCGGACATAGGCCTTTTAATAGGCTGTGATGCCAACGCTCACCACACACAATGGGAGAGCTCGGACACAAATGCGAGGAGTGAGTCACTATTTAGCTTTATCCTTGACTCTAATATGGTTATTTGTAATCGGGGTAACGACCCCACATTCATTATAAAAGAACCGACAGGAGGTCATTGACCTCACTCTAGTGTCTCACGCAATGTCAGACTTAATCGAGAGTTGGAAAGTCCTAGAGGACCATTCTTTCTCTGACCACAGGTACATTGAGACAATCATGAGGCTCGAGTGCCCAAAACCAATTGATTTCATCAATCCCAGGACAGCCAACTGGGATAGATATATTAAAAAAAATGGAGGAATTCCCCATCACGGCACCACGGTGCCCGGACACCTCAAGATGACTTAAACCGTCTAGTGGACACATTCACGGAAGCATGCAACAAGTCATTTAAGGCAGCATGCCCCGCACCAAAACCGAGGGAAAAAGAAAACCCCATGGTGGTCAAAACAAATAGATATCCTACGTAAGAGTAGCAGGGCTCTCTTCAACAGAGCCAAAAGCGCCAACGAGGAGGTACACTGGGAAGACTACAAGCACAGTCTAGCCCTCTACAAAAAGAAACAAGAAAGGCAAAAAGAGCCTCGTGGCAAAAATTTTGCACAGAAATAGAGGAAACATCGGAGGCAGCAAGGCTGCGTAAGATCCCCTCAAAAACTACCACCTCAGTGGGATACCTCAAACGTAACGATGGTACGTGGACTAGCTCCAGTGAGGAGTCCCTAACACATCTTACTTGACACTTTCACTTCCCCGGATGTACAACCATTGAGCCGACCCATTCAGCTATAGTGGGCTCGGTCACCTCGATGGCACACATCATCTCTCGAAACGGAACATCAGCTGGGCAGTAAACAGCTTCAACCCGTTTAAATCACCAGGCCCCTGACATGATTATCCCAGCCCAACTACAAAAGGCAGGAAACATGGCAACCAACTGGCTTCAAAGTATATTTTCCAAGATACTCATAGTAGGGAAAATTCCTGACGCATGGCTTAAGGCAAAGATCGTCTTTTATTCCCCAAAGCGGGAAAAGCCTCGCTCTCCACCGCAAAAGGACTTCAGACCAATCAGTCTGTCGTCCTTTCTCCTCAAGACATTTGAGAGACTAGTCGGGCTACATCTAAGGACTACAATAGACGGGCGGGGGTCTGTAAAATGGTTGCATACGCGGATGACGTTGCATACAATATTCTCGGGAAAATTCCTCAAACACTCTGCGACCTAATGTCTGCAAAACTCGCGCGAAACTGTCAGACTGGACAAAATCGCGCAGTCTGGGGAGTAAATCCCTCAAAAACGGAACTTGTATTATTTTTTCGTAAATACAAGATCCCCCCTTAACCATCCAATGCTTAACGAATGCAGGCTATCCTTCAGCGATAGTGCTAGTTACCTGGGGTTGGTAATCGATAGTAAGCTCAACTGGAACCAAAAAACATAAAAAGAAAAGAGTGAAGAAGGCTACGATAGCTCTCTACACCTGCAAGAAAAGCCATTGGTCTAAGGTGGGGTATTAACCCAAGTATAGTCCAATGGATATATCTAGCAATAGTTGACCGATACTACTCTACGGAGTCACGGTATGGTGGCCGGCCCTATATCAAAAAGTCCATCACCAAAATGCTCGGCAAGGTACAAAGAACTGCCGCACTCTGCATCAGTGAAGCACTTCGCACCACTCCGAATGAAGCTCTAAACGCTGTCCTGTGCCTCCAGAGTCCTGACCTCGCAGGTAAGGCTCAGGCACTCATGGCAGCGATTCGTCTTAGAGACTCCGACCAATGGGTACCGCAAAAATATGGGACACTCATCCATTCTAAACAACAACAATAACGTCCCAACAAAAACGGACTACTGCATTCCGATGGAGTTTACTGAAACTCCCTTTGAAATAGATATCCCTCACCGTGATAGCTGGCTTGAGGGAACTCGGGTCCTGGTGGAGCCATTCAAATCTTCACGGATGGCTCCAAAATGGACAACAAAGTAGGAGGAGGTATCTACTCCGAGCAACTAAACATAAGGCATTCCTTCAGGCTCCCGGATCACTGCAGTGTCTTCCAAGCGGAAGTCACAGCGATCTGGGAAGCTCTGATTTGCATCCAAACAGTTGCCTTTTCAAACCCATATAAACATCTACAGTGATAGCCAAGCTGCGATCAAATCACTTAATGCGATTACATCAAACTCTAATACCGTAGCAAAATGCCGCAAATCTCTTCACGAGATGGCCCAGCAGTTTGCTATTAGACTCTGATATGGGTCCCGGGTCACCAGGACATTGAAGGTAACTGCATAGCAGATGAACTGGCCAGAGCTGGCACTACCACCTCCTTTTTCCAAGACAAAGAGGATACATGTATGCCTATGGCCACCTGCAAGCTCATCAAAAAAAGAGCAATTCATGCGACTAGACGACAGTCGGTGGCAAAACACACCACGATGTCGCATCACGCGACAAACATGGCCCACTATAAACAAGAAGCGCACCACCGAGCTCTGCAAGCTAAGCAGAAAAAGGTGCAGCACGGTCATTCGATCCCTCACGGGACACTGGCTAATAGGAACCCATGCCAGAAGGATGGGAGCCCCATACAATGATTACTGCCGTAACTGTAGAGATGAGGAACAGGAGGAAACAGTGGAGCACCTGTTCTGCTCCTGCCCGGCTCTCAGTAGAAGAAGGCTACAACACTTGGGCTCGCCCTTTTTTCACAGACATATCACTGATGTCCAATATGTGTCCCAGAAAGATAGCGAATTTTATTGGCGCGGCCGGATGGGATAATTGCTGACAGGATGTCTAATACAGCGGGAGGGAACGATTCGATGGTACCACAACGGGCCGAAGCCGACGGCCCGACGGCCAATACTACCTAACCTACCTACATCTTACATTTCTTTGCTACATCAGTCATCTACATCTACTTCATCTACATCACTTCTCACAACAACACACGTACACTGCACGAGGCAGCATGTTTGAGCGTAAGTGTGCGTGCGAAAGAATCATTAGCGAAAATCATCCGCATAAATGACTTACGCCGCAAGGGAAAGGGGAAGCTCGCAGCAGAAAATTCATTTGATCATTGTGGCTACAATAATGATCCGATCTGATCCGAATTCGGGAATCTGGTAGATATGGTCATTCTCTACAAAACTGCATTTTATTTTTTTTATACCCGTACTCGAAGAGTAAAAGGGTATATTGTATTTGTGCTAAAAGTGGATGTGTGTAGAACATAGAGAAGGAAGTAATTTCCGACCATATAAAAGTATATATATATTCTTGATCAGCATCAATAGCCGAGTTGATATAGCCCTGTCTGTCCGTCCGTCCGTCTTGTTTGTCGCCCATTGCTCGAAGGCTATAAGAGCTAGTGCAACCAAACTTTTTATCCAGTCTGATGTGGTATCTCAATCCTAGAAAAGTATTTCAAACGTCCGCCCCGCCCACTTCCGCCCCCCACAAAGGGCGCACATCTGTGCAGTCCACAATTTTGAAGATAGCAGAAAACTAAAAATGCAGAATCATAGAGAAAGACCATATCTATCAGGGGCCCAAATCTGAATCGGATCGGATCATTAATATAGCCACAATAGACAGAAAAACATACGCAAAAACTTCGCTCCATCCCTTTCGCACTCACACAAAAATCGAGTACTTTTGTTTTTTCGTATAAATGAGCGCCTCGATCTCAGAGACTATAAGAGCTAGAACAACCAAATTTTTGCCTGAACTCCTGTGATATCGCTTCAGTGCAAGTTTATTTCAAAATTTTGCCACGCCCACTCCCGCCCCCAAAAAGACGAAAATCCACAATTTTGAAGATAGAAAAAAAATAAAAATGCAGTATCGTAGAAAAAATGACCATATCTACCAGATTCCCGAATTTGGTTCAGATCGGATCATTATTGTAGCCACAATGATCAAATGAATTTTCAGCAGCGGGGGGTTGCCCACCGCAACAAAAATATACATTTTATTAGGGTTGATGGCAGCAGCGCTGCAGCGGCTGCTACTGATTCTCTTCACACACACACTCACGCTCAAAACATGCTGCCTCGTGCAGTGTACGTGTGTTGTTGTGAGAACTGATGTAGATGATGTAGATGTCGATGACAGATGTAGCAAAAATGTAAAATGTAAAAACTGATAAAACATTTTAAAATTCCACATAAATCACTGATTAACGGTTCATGAGAAAAGTAGAGTCGCGTTCGAAGCGACTCCGTACGTTCTCTCGTTTTTCTTCAAAATTGTGGATTTTCGTATTTTGGGGGGGCGGGAGTGGGCGTGGCAAAATGTTGAAATAAACTTGCACTGAAACGATATCACAGGAGTCTAGGCAAAAAATTTGGTTGTTCTAGCTCTTATAGTCTCTGAGATCGAGGCGCCTATTTATACGAAAAACCAAACGACTCGATTTTTGTGTGAGTGTGAAAGGGAGGGAGCGACAGTTTTTGCGTATGTTTTTTTGTCTATTGTGGCTATATTAATGATTTTGATCCGATTCAGATTTGGGCCCCTGATACAATATGGGCTGTCTCTATTCTGCATTTTATTTTTGGTGTTTCAAATGGGTTGCGCCCTTTGTGGGGGGGAAGTGGGCGGGGGCGAAATTTTTGAAACACTTTTCTAGGAGTGAGATACCACATCAGACCGGATAAAAAGTTTGGTTGCTCTAGCTCTTATAGCCTTCGAGCAATGGGCGACAAACAAGACGGACGTTTTTGACCGTGATGTGATGTGATATCTCCTAGAAAAGTGTTTCATAAATTAGCGCCCCGCCACCTCGCGTTTCGCACTCACACAAAAAACGAGTTGATTTGAAATGTTGTATTTTGTGTCGCCTGGATCTCAGAGAGACTATCTAAGATTTTTTAGAGAGCAACCAAATTTTGCCTAGACTCCTGTGATACCCAAACCTGAACAAGTGTTTTTTAAAAATTTCGGCCCGCCCCCTTCCGCCCACACAAAAAGACGAAAAATCCACAATTTTGAAGATAGAGAAAACGAAAAATGGAGTATGGTAGAAAATGATCATATCTACCAGATTCCCGAATTTGGTCCAGATCGGATCATTATTATAGCCACAATGATGAAATGAATTTTCAGCAGCGAGCTGCCTCACCCCCTACAACAACCGTAACAAAATATACATTTATTTTGGGGGTTGATATCTGCTGCTGATTCTCTAACACTCGCACGCTCTGTCTCGTGCAGTGTACGTGTGTTGTTGTGAGAACTAATGTAGATGTAGATGACAGATACATCAAACAAATGTAAAAACTGATAAAACATTTTGAAAATTCCACATAAATCACATGTATACTGACTGAGTATAAAAGGGGTATAAAAGTAGAGTCGCGCCTACAGCGACTCCGTACGTTCTTTCTCGTTTTGAACTCATAAGGGCCTAGACATTCTCTATCGGATTGAGGTCGGGACTGTTACCTGGCCAATCTAAGGACTTAATACCCAATTCCATCTTAAAAATCTTAACCTATCGTTAAAGAATGGTCAAAATTAGTATAATGCATTTTTTAAAATAGCAAAACGACAAAGAATAAACTTAGAGAGCGCGCTCGATGACAAGGTGCAGAATCAAAATTTAAAGATGGGATCCTCTTCTTTTTCTCACTAACTGATTCCATACTAGGCACAACGCCACTGAGAATAATTTTTCTATACACTTTTGCATTGACCATACCTTTTACCATTATTATCGATTCATTTTTTATTTTTAGATATTCAAATCCATACCATAATATAAGGCAAAATGCTTTACGGTGCTAATGCAGCAATCTTTGGAATATCGTTCCCCTGTTTTCCGCCGATCTGTGCGCGCTGAACCATCGGGTCCAATGAGGTTGAATTTGGACTCATTCGACAATATGACACGAAACCATTCGGATTCACCCCAATTTGATTTTTCTGTAGACCAATTTAAGCGAGCTTTCTTAATTCTACTGTACAGAAGTGGCTTTTGGCAGGTGTCCTTGCTATTAGGCCCATCTCCTTTAGCCGAAGCTGTATAGTTCGAGCCGAAATATCTTTTTGAAAATCATTGCTGCACTTCGGAAGCTATCTCAACAGCATTTCAAAATCTATTATGTAGGGTCGTTCTCATAATAATACGATCTTTCCTTATATTTGTTGATTTTTTCTTCCCGATCCTTTCGTCCTCCACTTTCCAGTCTTTCGATTTTTTCAAAAATCGTCTCACAGAGCTTTCGTGGAACTTAGTTTTAATCGCTATTTTACGAATTGAAACATTTTGTTCAGCCAATTCAATAATTTTTTACTTTTCAGTCACCGATATCTGCTTTCCCTTAGGCATCGTTTTTGAAGAGTTCAATTTTAAACGTTCTTGAAGAATGGTTTCCAGCAACTAAGACGTCAAAAACTACACAAAACTAGAAGGAGACATTCACGGAAACTCTAAAAAAAAAAAAATTAGTCGAATCGAATAAAATTTGGGGAAACACCAGTCTTCCAAAGTCAGAAATGCATGAAATGACAGAGTGCGGCTTTTTTTCTGTCGCTGGGTGTACGTGTTCAATTGCAAAACGATAAAATCAGAAGATTTGTTTTCGAGAAAACTGTTAGACTTCGTCTTAAAGTTCGTCCAAAAATTTGTGTTCGAACGCCTCTTTCATTTCATTTTGTGTCATTGTGTAACAGAACATTTTATGATACATTTTGTTTTTATAAATTTTTGTGTGAAAAATTGTTTTCTGAAACACGTAATTAGTGTAAGTATATTTGTTGCTTTTGAAAATGTGCTTTAAACCAACCATTGTGGTTTTTAAAGTAAAATGTCGAGACCATTACATTTAGGCCGGCGAACGCGAAATGCGTCGCGCACTTTGGCTTCGAGGAGCCGTGAAAGTATCCAAGACATTACAAATCGCATTACAAATGAACGACCGTAGTCGCCCTTCTCAGGCATATAAATTTAAAGGTGAAGCAGATGGGATGTACTGTGCGAGTGGTAAAGTGAAATTGCCTTAATTGGGGAGCCCACCACAACCATTGAGCACATTACTTAATGGATTGACACCTGAGTCTAATCATTTTTTAATCAATAAACGAAAATATAATTCGAGCTCTCAAATTACATATTTTGGCGCCACAGATATCATAAGAGACAACTTCATGCCAACATTCAAGGTAATTAAATAGTTTTGTTTATTGAATAGAACTTTTGTTTTCATTCTATCGAATGTTTTACTCAGATTTAAGGTTAAATATACCATCGAGCTGGCTCTTTTGTTACCTTTCGACAACGCAGACCAGCAATTTTTGCAATTATATTTTATCGGGGAACGCGGAAGACGAAGCTGATCGTCGGTGTGCCATTATTACCAACACGCGGAGGATAAGTATTTTCGATTTGCAAGATATGTTCCATGAGCAAAACGAATTGGTTGTTATTCAAAACGTCGCTTCATCGAATGCCATCGGACGATCATAAAATTGTTATTCGAGCTGATAAAACACCGGTTGGACAAAATGCAAGGCGTTTCAATGAACAAACAGTTGACGAAGTGGCAATAGTCATAGTTGGAGACTAATTTAATAATCGTGAAATTGTGCTTCATTGTAGAAATGAGCAACTTGACTGGGTATCCGATACTCATCGCTGTTATGATGTTATGAAATTCATTTGCGTGATGCTATTAACAACGATTGTAATGCACAAAACGTTGGAACTATGATAATATTACCGTCATCGTATGTTGAAGTCCACGTCATATGTTTGTGGACAAACATCATTTGAATATTTGCGAACTCTTGATGAAGAATTGTGTGGGACGTATCCAAAGCAAGCGAACGATTGAATTGGCTTGAGAATGACATGCATTGGGATCATACACTTGAAGATGCAGTATTATCAAAAGTCCTCATCAAATTCGGACACTTTTCGCAATTATTATAGCCACGTAAAGTCCAGCAAAGCCAACTGAATTGTGGCCAAAATTTCACCATTCTAAACGCTCAATGCTATACAAATTACCAATCTCGATGCAGGATACGCTTTTCTCAGGACCCTAAACAGTTTCACAGCTTACTAAACAGCAAGCGTAAAACGTCCGCACATCCATCATCGCTATCATTTCATATTTCGTCGGCAAACAATGATCAGGCCCTTGCCGATCTTTTTGCACAATTTTTCCAAACAACCATTCCCATGAAAGCTACTCTGGTCAGCCGTATCCATACAGTCTACCTAGATCGAACGGCATTTTCAGCCTTTGCTAAATGAAAGCTCTCTGCTTCATTATCTTCGACTAGTTAAGCTTCCGTGATCTCACCAGGTCCTGACGGAGTCCCCGGCTGTGTACTCAGGTACTGCGCCGACGCTCTGT
Organism: Drosophila bifasciata; assembly: GCA_009664405.1. Lineage (NCBI taxonomy): Eukaryota > Metazoa > Arthropoda > Insecta > Diptera > Drosophilidae > Drosophila > Drosophila bifasciata. The sequence continues at coordinate 22,054,980 of CM019043.1, forward strand.
GTGGATCCCTGCTTAAACTATTCACCCTATCCCTTAACTCCTCATGTTTCCCTCCGATCTGGAAGGAATCGTTTATTATTCCCTCCATAAGAAAGGTGGTAAGTCTAACGCAATGAATTACAGAGGCATATCGAAGCTATCCGCTATTCCTAAAATGTTAGAGAAAATTGTATCACCGCACTTGCAACATCTCTGCAAATCACTTATATCTCCAGCTCAGCACGGATTTATAAGGCGACGATCAACAACTACAAATTTACAAGAGTTTACCTCGTTTATTATTAAAGGCTTCCACGGTAACATGCAGTAAAGCATTCGACTCTGTAAACCATTCCCTTTTAGCACAAAAAATTGACATTTCTTTTGAAATGGATCTCAAGCTATCTTTGCTGTAGGTCTCAAAGAGTCCTCTTCAAAAACTCCTTGTCTTCACCTGTTTAGATTACTTTTGTAGTACCACAGGGCAGCCTAGATGGCTACCTACTTTTTAGACTCTTTATTAATGACCTGCCTTCAGTATTAACAAACTCTCGAGTACTCATGTATGCGGATTTTGTTAAACTCTGTGTCCAGCATAAGGACATTTCATTTCACTCTCTCTAGCAACTGGTCTCAATAACTTTCAGTCATGGTGTTGTGTAAATATGTTACACCTGAATGCCTCGAAATGTAAAGTAAAGTAGTAACGCTCCAGCCCCTTAATGGCTGGAGAATTACATTGGTTGATGAGTTAAAGTTAAAGTTTTCTACCATGGTAAATAAAGCCACGGGAGTGCTTGGGTTTCTAAAGAGGTGGTCAAAGGAATTTTTCTTGCGCCGCGTAGACTCCCCCTCACGAAATACCTGCACACACTTTTTGCGTGCACGACGCTGTCGCAAAGCCAGCAAGGGATGTTCAGCTGATCGTGAGTGATCTGCTTCTTGCCGGTTTTTTTTCGCGGAAACAACCGAACAATCCATAATTTATGTCTTTTATTTTATTTTAGACCCAACAAAAAGTTCAAAACAAATAGAATTCAAACTCCCAGTGCAAGCAATTGTTAAAGCTACACCCAGCGACAAAAAAAAACCGCACTCTGACTTTTCATGCATTTCTGACTTTGGAAGCCTGGTGTTTCCCCAAATTTTATTCGATTCGACTATTTATTATACCCGTACTTTTTGTAAAAGGGTATATTGTATTTGTGGTAAAAGTGGATGTCTGTAACATAGAGAAGGAATAATTTCCGACCATATAAAGTATATATATTCTTAATCAACATCAATAGCCGAGTCGAAATAGCCATGTCTGTCTGTCTGTCTGTCCGTCCGTCCGTCTTGTTTATCCCCCATTGCTCGGAGGCTATAAGAGCTAGAGCAACCAAATTTTCCAGACTGATGTGATATCTCGCTCCTAGAAAAGTGTTTCAAAATTTCGCCCCGCCCACTTCCGCCCCCACAAATGGCGCACATCTGTGGCGTTCACAATTTTGAATATAGCAAAAAACTAAAAATGAAGTATCATAGAGAAAGACCATATCTATCAGGTGCCCAAATCTGAATTGGATCGGATCATTCATATAGCCACAATACAGAAAAACATAAAAAAAAACTTCGCTCCCTCTTTTCGCACTCACACAAAAAAACGAGTCGATTTGGTTTTTCGGACAAATGAACGCTTGGATCTCAGAGATTATAAGAGATAGAGCAACCAAACTTTCTGTCAAGACTCCTGTGACACCAAACCTGAACAAGTGTATTTCAAAATTTCGCCCCGCCCCCTTCCGCCCCCACAAAAGACGAAAGTCCACAATTTTCAAGATAGGAAAAAACGAAAAATGCATTATCGTAGAGAATGACCATATCTACCAGATTCCCGAATTTGGTTCAGATCGGATCATTATTGTAGCCACAATGATCAAATGAATTTTCAGCAGCGGGAATACCCCGCGCCCGATTCCAGCGTAAGTCATTTATGGGGTTGATTGTCGCTACAGATTCTCCCTCTCGTTCACACACTGCTCATACATTCTGCCTCGTGCAGTGTACGTGTGTTGTTGTGAGAAAGATGATGATGTAGATGTAGATGACAGATGTAGCAAAAAAAAAAAAATGTAAAATGTAAAAGCTGATAAAACATTTGAAAATTCCACATAAATCACATGTGTACTGACTGAGTGGGTATAAAAGTAGAGAGTCGCGTTCACAGCGACTCCATACGTTCTTTTTTTTTTTTTTTTTTGTGTCACTTAATCATTTTTATACAAAAGAAGTTACTAAATTAGTTTGTATCATAATTACAAAGTGAATGAAAAATATGTGTTCAGAGTGGGGACGCCGCTCTCGCGCGAAGTTCACCACGATCGCGCTCCCGCCCACGCTCCCGCTTCATAATTAATACGCTATTACACCTGAAGCGACACGGTCTTCTCGCACGCGATGGCTCATCCAATATGTTTGCCATTCACACCGTTTTCAACGATTATTTAGTAATTTCACCATAACAAAAGTAAAAAATTAAATTAAAATATATAAACGTTTTTTTCCAACAAAAACTAAATTTTTCCAATGAGTTATTTTGTTTTCTATAAAGTAATGACAAAGCTAATATTTTAAAAAATTTATTTTTAAGTTAAGAACTAATTAATATTTGGTGGGACCACCCTTTGGCGTTTATGAGACATTTGGTCCTATTGGGCATCGAATCGTATAAAACCTTCAGATATTGGTTTGAAGTGATCATACTTTTTCTATAGTTTGGCGTAACCATGGTTTTCTCAACCATAGTTTTCGCTTCCTTTTTCCTATTTTTTGAACTCATAAAGGCTCAGACATTCTCTATCGGATTGAGCTCGGGACTGTTACCTGGCCAATCTAAGGACTTAATACCCAATTCCATCTTAAAAAATGTTAACCTATCGTTAAGGAATAGTCAAAAATAGTATATTTCATTTTTTTAAATAGCAAACGACGAAGAATAACTTAGAGAGCGCGCTCGATGACAAAATGCAGAATCGTCCTGAAAGATGGCATCATTTTCTTTTTCAGTAACTGATTCCATACTAGGCACAACGGCACTGAGAATAATTTCTTTATACACTTTTGCATTGCTCATACCTTTTACCATTATTATCGATTCAATTTTATTTTTAGATATTCAAACCCATACCATGATATAAGGCAAATACTTTACGGTGCTAATGCAGCAATCTTCGGAATAGCGTTCGCCTGTTCTCCGGCGATCTGTGCGCGAACCATCGAGTCCAATGAGGTTGAATTTGGACTCATTCGACAATATGACACGTGACCATTCGGATTCACCCCAATTTGATTTTTCTGTAGACCAATTTAAGCGAGCTTTCTTAATTCTACTGTACAGAAGTGGCTTTTTGGCAGGTGTCCTTGCCATTAGGCCAAACTCCTTTAGCCGAAGCTGTATAGTTCGAGCCGAAATATCTTTTGAAAATCATTGCTGCACTTCGGAAGCTATCTCAACAGCATTTCAAAATCTATTATTCTATTCTATCTATTCAATTCGTAAAATAGCGATTAAAAATAAGTTCAACAAAAGCTCTGCGAGACGATTTTTGAAAAAAAAAATCGAAAAAATTGAGAAGTGGAGAGGAAGAAAGGATCGGGAAGAAAAAACTCAAAAAATTAAATCAAGTTCGTTGAACTTATTTTTAATCGCTATTTTACGAATTGAAACATTTTGTTCAGCCAATTCAATAATTTTTAACTTTTCACAGTTATTTAAGTTGGGTGATAGAGAGAGAGTGATAGACAAAAGCTAAAACAATACTATAGAGCGGATAAATGTATTTACGTACTGACGGAAAGCAACAACACAAAACAAAATTTACCGACGCACAAATTGATTAAAAACGTTGTGTTTTTACACAATTATTAAGGCATGCACCCGCGAATTTGGATAGCAAATCAGTTAGAGAGAAATTTAGCGGAGCGCAAAGAAAAAACACGTCTGGTCACTACAAAAAGAGAACGAACGATTGTGAGACTCTCTCTGAGACTCTACCGCTTACGCAAGGTTCTCTCAAAGTAAACTGAAACTTTGGGTTATCTGAAGACAGCCGATCAATCTTGGACGACGTTTAGCACCAAGTCGCTAAACCTTCTTCACAACACATATTTCCCAAGCTACGCTGGAAAGGCTTCCAAGCTTCCTTCCATTACCTCAAGTTCCATTCTGAACCTGTTAAGTCAGGAGAATCAAATCCGCGGGATCAGATGGCATCATCACAGCCGAACTGATTCACGCCGGAAAACGAGCCATAAACTGACTCAAACGGATTAATGAGGGGGTTTTTCTCCCACGAACAAATCCCGGACACATGGCTTCAGGCCAAAGGCGAAGGCAAGCCCTTACACACAGCACCCAAAGATTTAAGAATGGCTTCTAGGGCTGCATCTTAGGGCGACTATATTGCCGAATCAAATCTCTGATTCTTAGCATGCCTATCGGAGGGAAGATCCACCGAAGCGGCCATATACGCGATCACATCGATCATCGAATCGTTCCTTAACTGTAACGAGTACACCCTGGTAGCCTCCCTAGAAATAGAAGGCGCCTTCAAAAAAACATCATCCCGATCGCCATCACGGGAGCACTGACTGACCTGTGGATTGATTGCCGGACGGTGGTCTCATCGATCAGATGCTGCAATGCAGCACCGTTGTGGCATCTCTGGGGACGTCAACGTCCACCAGGTTTGTCTGAGAGGTACCCCGCAGGGCGGAGTTTCTCGCCACAGTAAATTGACAGCTGCCGGTGATAGAGGGGGTGGATGCCGTGTGCGCCAGCTGATGATGTCGATAAAGCATTCTCTCGAAAATTTCCACAGACCCTATGCGAGTGAATAACAATCACCCTCATGAAACTATCACAATGGGTAGACAAATGCGGGCTAGGTGAAAACGGAACTAGTACTATTCACCAGGAAGTACAAGATTCCGACACTTATTCTCCCAAAACTCTGCAGAGTCCCAAGCCTTAGCAACAATGGCAACTATCTTGGACTGATCCTCGACAGGAAGCTCGACTAGAAACTGAGCATAGAGATGAGTACTTCAGTGGCCCCTTCACCTGCACAAAACCATTGGACTTAAATAGGGCATGACCCCCGCATATATTCCGGTGGCTATATACCGCCATCATACGACCAGTCCTGATGTACGGAAAAGTGGTCGGGTGGACAGCCCTGGACAAGAAAACTGTCCTAACAAACTCAGCAGAGCTTTTTTTTTTTTAACGGACAGATTACACACACCCAAGCGAAGCCCTCGACTCCATGCTGTAGAACTCATGGCGAAAATGATTTCAACACTTTCCGGTCTCAGAATGAGAGAATCCAAACTCGGGAATCTTAACGAGACTCCCGCAACTTTCAGAAAGGACAGATTACTGCATCCCAAGTGACTACCTCTACGCTTTTCCAATTATCCATCCCGCTTAGGGAGGACTATAAGAGGGGCGAATCTGGACCTGCAAATGCGATCCATTTATAAGTTATTAATTATTGTACCCCACGCCGCTCATTTCTCAGAGGGGGCGACCGGTGGCACGGCGCTTTGGCTCTGCTGCTGCTCGGGGGCGACCGGTTGTGCGACGATGTGGCTCTAATGCTGAACTGCAGGTAGAGGGGGTGGCTGCAGGTCCTTCTTTGAAGGGGGGTGCGTGTGGCCCGGTTGGCGACTCCGCAAATATCTCCGTGGAGTTATGTGGGGAGAGATAGTCTCTCCGTTTTTATCGGCCTTTTGGCTCGAAAAGTGGAAATGTTAAAGATTTACGGCTGTCGCCGGAGTCAGAAACTTTATTGAGCTGTTGCTTTCAATTTGACGTTATAAAAATAAAAACTATCTAAAGACAAAACGGAAGCTTAGCCGGCGAGCCGTCTGCGGAAGAACACAAAATGCTGGCCACGCTACATGAGCCAGAATCAGGCGATGTCGGTGGCCAATGGTATCAGGACGCAGCACACAACACCAAAATATGCTGCATCAGCGCCCTAAGTACAGAAACTTGAGAAATAGTTAGGTGGGACGAGAAACATTAAGGTTCCGCATGCCCTATTCTTATATGTGTTAACTTATACACTGATAAGGAAAAGTTAGACGGCCGCGCGTGGGTGGGAGCGTCATCTGCAACGAGCTCAACATCAATCACTGCTTTAAACTTCCGGATCACAGTAGCGTGTTCCAGGCAGAGGTCGTAGCAATCAATGAGGCTATCTCTATCGTCTCTAAACTCTCTGTCGGGTTTCCCAGCCCGATAATTGGTCGTAAAATCTTTATATTATATAATAGTTGGTGGGCCAACCTAACGTAAATCTATCTATGTTTGCTATTTCGACTGCCCACTGTTCATAAATATTTTATTTGTTTATGTTTACGCAAGGCAGCTGCCGGTCTTTCGCCTCTTTATGTCAACTTCTTTGTTTCGATACCTTAGCTGCAGCATCTATGCTGTTCTCCCGCGCTCTTTCTTGGCTCAGAAGTAGATCGAACTTCTATCGTTTCTTGCGTTCTCTCTATCGCTTGCATTAGGGCACGGGCAATTTGGTCCGCCTGCCCCCATTTAAGTTTTGAGCTGATCGTCATACCACATAGCAAGCAACATACCTTCGCTTTCGCATACCAATAAAGGATATTTACATATATTCCATCGAAAAAATTTGTTTAATTCAACAGCTATTAAAAAGGCTTAGTAGCTTTACACTATCCTTAGACGGACACTCAGTGTGCGTCTTCTCAGATAGCCAAGCAGCTTTCAAGGCACTTCGCTCATCGTTGAACTCAACAACTGTCAACGACTGTCACAGGTCTCTAAATGGGACCGCAGAGCAGGGGAGGTTTTTGCTCTCTCCGTGTACCGCCTTATCCTAACCTAACCTAACCTAATGTAAGTCAACAGTAACATTTTTATAATCTAAGATCTCTGAAAGTTACACATTCACAACATGTACATACAGTTGTGTTCAAAATAATAGTAGTGCTCCTCAACATATTTTCAAAACCTTTTTTTAAATACTTCCAGTCATCCAAATGAAACCAATGATACCTTTTTGAATAGACTGGAATGTAGGCATTAGAAAAACCGAAGGAGTTTTGTTACATTTGCTTTCCACTTTCTTGTTTTACTTGACTTTAGGCGAATACCCATGAAATCTGCTGTTCAATAAAAATAGTAGTGCTGGGATAATTTAATTTAAAAAAAAATGAAAAAGATAGAAATTAACTTAAAAGAGTCACAATCCGTAAGCTCATTTTAGTTTTTATATATTATGATGAATCAAATTTTTGGAAATAGCGGTACTTTCGATTTTGGAGCGTAAAAGAAATAATTGCTCGGTGCAGAAGAGGAGACATCAGAGTTAGACCAAAAACTAAAGGTTTGAGTATAAGGGAGTTGAAAAATAAATTTTTTTGTACTCCTATTATTGTATTTGACTCAATTGAGTACAAGAAGTAAACTGAAAATCAATTTTTTATGTGAAAAACGTATCTTTTGCATGGATGGTCGACAAATGTTGAAGGCAAGACCCAACCTTAGTATCCTCAAAAATTATGAAAAAAATTTTATATCGCTTTGAAAGTGATGTGACAGTTGGTAGACAACTGATTACACATTATTTAAGTCCAAGAAATCCTGGAAACTTACGCGTTTTGGTTATAAAGCACATAGGCCCACGACTCAAGTTAGCAGAAACGCTGTGGGCTGGCCTGAGTCGCAGTCACGAAAAATACTTTTGACAGAAGAGGGTAAAGTTGTTTTATATGGTAAGATAGACGCCAAAGAATATGTTTGGCATTCAAAGAAATCCGATTTCCCCAAAATCTGGAAAAAAAATAGCATTGATATGCGGGGTTGAGCACTTGGGGTTCAGCTCATATGACTACGGTACAGTCTGGCGTTGGAGTATTTAACAAAACTGAGTATGCAGATATACTTTAACATACATAACGTTCAGATTAAAAATTGAAAGATGCCTTTTCAAAAGTATCTTTAAACATGATAATGACCTGAAAACCTCACAAAAGCCCGCTAGGAATTGGGTTTCATCCGAAAATATTGAGGTTTTGCCATGTTCAACTCAGTCCCTGGATCCCAATCGCATCTAAAACTTATGGGGAATGTCAAATACATTGTTAAAACTGCAAATCTGTCAACCAGACTAAAGTTTTGGCAAGTGGGTTAAGCATAATCGTCTGAAATCCTATTGACGCGTTGGCAGGACCCTATTGGCCCCATGCCTGTCCGGTGTATGGCCAAAATGACAACAAAATTGATTAGAAACTATATATTAAAGCTCAAGAAACATGAGGAATATGAATCATAGGTTTTAATTTGAGTTTCGTTGATTTTTTCGATTTTATAAAAAATACTACTATTTTATTGAACAGCAGATTTTTATGGGTATACGTCCAAAATCAAGCAAAAAAGAAATTGGAACGCAAATGTAATGAAACTTCTTCGGTTTTCTCATATCTACATTCCAATCTATTCAAAAAGGTATCATTTGTTTCATTTGGATGACTGGAAGTGTTAAAAAAATGGTTTTGAAAATATGTTGAGGAGCACTACTATTATTTTGAACACAGCTGTATGTACATACATATATATGTACATGTATGTAGATATTAATGAGGGTTAACGTTGAAAGCCGCGTCTTAAGCGCCTCGTCATCTATACCCAGTACTTCAGTGTGATAACACCAGACTCATGTGTTATCACACAAAATTAAGTTTCTCTAGATCTTAATATCCGAAAAATAGGCTTTAAGCGGACGGACAGGCGAAGAGACAAACATTGCTAATTAAATACTGTTTGGTAAAAAACATTCATTCATAATCTATAGTATTCATATAATTATAGGTTCAAATTTGTCTACCTGCTCATAGAACTTAAGTTGTTGTATAGGTTCATCCGAGTCGTTTTCACAAAAATCTTTAAACAGCAGGTAACCTATAACACAAATATCAATATCGGGCATGATTATATAAAAAATATTACTCACCTAAAACTTCATTAAAAATTTTATGAAAGTTAAGTTGGCTTTTCTTTTTTCCAAATATTTGTACATAACGCTTCTGACACTGAAACGAAAAAAAATGTGCAAATGCTTAAATTTATACTGTTTAAGATCACCACTATCTTCAGTTATACTTTTTAGTTATTTGCATTTCATTGTATGATTATTCTTTTTATATGTATTAATTTTTAAACTGGAAAGACTACTACCGAAAAATTAATTTTTGGAACTATCTATTATTGGAAGATATTTTTCGATATATTTAAACATTTTTGACTTTAAAAAATAACTCACCGGACCCCAGGCGAGATTATTTCTGAAATGATCCTATCTTATGCACCCAGCGGCAAAAAACAGCCACACTTTTGAAAATTCATTATTATTTGTAACTTGTTGGACAATTTTTGTTTGTTGTAAATAAATAAATTTTAAACATAAGTAAATAAGTACATAAGTTGCTACGCATAAAAAACTTAAAACGTAACGTACCTTACTGCCATTGGATTTATGTTAAAGTACTCCTGTTCCGCTAAGCGAGGCCCATGGCAGCACAAACAACAGAAGCATAACGATAATTGTACCAAAACTGTTCATTTTAATGAAATAGTATTGCAGTAGCAGTATTTCAGCAAATAATCACAAAACCGACATACGTATCGTCCGATATTGAACAGTGGTCCGATGCGCATCTGAGAAGCCTGCGTTGCAAGTTTTCTTTTCTTATATTTTGCCTCCGTAGCTCTTCGGTGGCCAAGTCTTTGCTAAAGGCATGTTTTTAAGATTAACTAAATAATTCAGATATTTGTTTATTTGAAAAGCTGATTGCTGCCAGGAAAGGAGAGTGCCAGACAACCGCTAGAGATCTGGCTCGTTCTCCGTTGAGCTCCACACTGAACCTGGTCAAGGCAGAGTGTGAGCGAGACAGAGAATGAGTTACAGTTGCAGCGCTGAATTGGAGGGTTAGTTAGCACCTGAAAATTGATTTCATCATTCTGTCTATAATAATTCGGCATTATGGTAACTATGGTCATTCTCTGATACCATGTTGTCAGTTTTCTTAAAGGGCGGTGCAAGAAATTCAGAACTGACTGGTTATTTCGTTGCTCTAACTCTTTAGGTCTCTGATAATTAGGCACTTAACAAGACGGGCAGACAGACAAGTCTATATCAACTCGGCTATTGATGCTGATCAAGAATAAATATTCTTTATGGGACCGAAAACGTTTCCTTCTGTTCGTTATACACATCCACATTACCACAAATTTCATACACCCCTTAACTTTTGGAGTACGAGGTTTACGATCACGAAATAAAAACGAAATGTTCTGCTATTTGGTTTGATTATATGAATATTGAAGAGTATATAATGAACTAGAGTACGGATCCACGAAACACAACTACATTTGTAAGGCCATTCTAAAATGATACTTAGACAAAACAAGTTGACTTTTAGCAGCGCGCTGACAGAAACAGGTTTTGCTCCACATGTTGAAGTTAGAAATTTTTTTAATTCAATTTAAATTTAATTAAAACAATTAGAAATCAACACAATTTTAAAATATTAAATTAAAAAAAATTTAATTTAAACAATTAGAAATCAACACAATTTTAATATATTAAAAAATAAATTGACCACTCTGAATTGCTAAATATTATTTTACCTGAAAAACGAATCGTTTTAAAAATCAAACTTTTGAACAAACCATAAAATATTCAATAAAAAATTTAAAAAAAAATTATGTCAAGTGTTGCACTGTGACACGAGCAAAATTGTCCTAGAAGATGAGGGTATCAGTATGCGGAAAGTACTGCTCATTAGACGGTATAAGATTTTCCTCTAAAATTTTTTTTACTCTTGTCCGTTTTATTTATTTTAGTTAATGCCAGATACCCAAATCTATGATGAAAAACGCCAGACCATCTTGTTGCCTCCTTGCCACACCTTTTTTGCGGGCAATTACATTTGTTTTCGTTTACCGACGTTCCGGCGATCATTCGTCATACTATCCGAACCAAACGGTTTACAATTATCGCAAAAATTACGTTTCTACAATCATTTATAGTACAGTCCAAAACTCCTGTAATAACACTTCAATACAAGTGTATTTCAAAAATTCGTCACGCCCCTTCCACACACACAAAAGACGAAAATTCACAATTTTGAAGATAGAACAGAAGGAAATTCAGTCCCGTAGAGAATGAACATATCTACCCTTCAGCCGCTACTGATTCTCTCTGTCGCTCACACACTCTTCCTCGTGCAGTGTACGCATGTTGTGAGAAGTGATGTAGATGACAGATGCAGCAAAAATATTAAATGTAAAACTGATCAAATATTTTAAAATTCACATAAATCACATGTGTGCTGACTGAGTACGGGTATATAAAAGTGTCGCGTTAATGGCGACTCAACACGTTTTTACGTATGATTCAAATTCCGCCACATGATTATGATAGATCCAACAGTATATTGTGTGCCTGAGTTCCTGGCGAATCAAGCCAGTTTAAAAATTCCGTGGGATAGTTTTCGCTTCATCATCGTCGGATGACATCCGCAGTAATTCTGCTCGAACCTGTCTACGTATCCATTCATTTAATTCTGCACTTTCCTATTGCATTAGATTAATAAGGACATGCCGGTTACTTATTTTACGACGTGTGCACAAATTTATTGAACTCTTAATCGCTTATTAATTAATTTATTAAATTAATGACCGTAGACCCACTGTGCTCGACTCGACGCTGACGAACAGACGGAAGTCGTGCGGCAGGGTCCCGTCAGAGGAATATGCGAATAGATAACTGAAACCCCGCGCGCTCTCTTTTTAACGAACAACCCCACAGTAGAACAGCTTTTTTGACGCTTAATCAACATCTTGGCATTGTATGGTTTTTGTTAGTACGATACTGGTGGGATATATGTACAAAGGCGTGTACGATTCGAAAAGAATACATTTGGCGTGGCTGGACTATGATTTGCATTCCGAGCCACATCTTATAAGGAAAAATTGGTAGATGGGAAACAAAGAATCGGTTTAACCATCAATCGATGTACAAATGTACATATGTGCGGTACATATGTGTATTTGTACCTTATACGTGAAATGTTACATTGTAAGAAATATTCGACGCAACGAAATTACCTTATTCCGGAATATATTTCAAACCTTTGGAACTCACATGCATCTGTGTGCATACACACAAATAGTATATACAATACGTAAAATTAGAGTTTTTTATTGAATTGACATACATATGTTTATACATATAAAAATTAATAATTGCTTACTAAATTAAATTATTAAAACGATATTTATATGTACAATTTATTTTTAAGTTGTCTTGTTTTCCGTACATTAGAAACATTATTAAAAGCTTACATACGCTTATGCATGTTAAAACATGGTAAATATAATACTCATTTACAACTGTAACATGCATGCAATCATACATCCCCACATACATATGTATATTCAAACATATGACAGAAATGTTGGAAAGATGAGTGGATAGATCAATTTGGATATATGTCTCTACATGCACGCATATTTAAAATGAGTACCTGGGATCTGGTAAAGTCAATTTCTTGCTGGCCCTTTGCGGCTGGAGTGCATTTTGACTTTTCCATTGCCATCAAATAGCTGACATCAGCTAACACAGCTTCCAGGTCTGCCATATTTTTGTTTACGTTGGTTACGTCTCGTTCATTCACATAAATTATTAACTATTGTTTTAAGTATAATTTGGTTATTTAAACCATTACCAACTATTAGTTATTTTAATCAATTAATGTACTCATTTATTGCTGACAACAAAAATAAATAGTATGTATATATTTTTCTTAAAAATCCTTCTTCCTCTTATCAACAGATCACAAGCTAACAATATCGATAAACTACCTGCTATGGAATATGTATGGCATTCCTAAAAGCGTTTTGGATTTAGTTTTAACATCTTGTCACAGAGTCCAGTGGAAAAAATGGGGACATTTTTACAATATAGAAACCCGAATTACACTGTTAATCGAAAAACAGCTGCTGACCATATGATTTGAAATGAATTATTAAATTTCAACACGTTTAAATACATATTATATACACTTGGCCCTCGCTTAACACGGCCTCGTTTAACACGAACTCGGTCTTACACGGTTACAAATTTGCTCCCTTTCCCCTTTTAACACGGTGAAAACCTCGTTCTTAGACGATGTGGTGGCTTTAAAAGCCACCAAACAATCTAAAATGACTGATTTTTTGATAAGCAGACACCAAAAAGAAAAACTTGTTAAAACGAAACGGCTTAAACTATAAATGCCACCAAATGCATTTAAAATTTGATATTAACAGAAACATATGATCTTCTGACTTTTAAAATTTTTGAGTTTTTAAAAAGGTTTTAACCTGTTAATTACATTTTTGAAGTAACTTTTTTAGTTTAATACCAACTTTTATTTTGAAAATATGAATGTTATGTTATACGTATTTAAGACTTTTGTTTAATTTTCAACAAATTAATAAAACTTTAATAAATGCAGCCCAAATTAAAAAAAATTTTTTTGTTGCCAATTTAGAATTTTAAGAACGTAACCCCTTATTTTGTACTGAATCCATGTTTCGCTTAACACGAGGTTTTCTAGGAACGTAACCCCGTGTTAAGCGAGAGGGCCAAGTGTACTATAAAGCGGGGCCACGCTTCACCGAGGCAATCTGTGGTTGCTTGGATGAGAAGTGCGTCGAATCTATACGTTAAATATAATTTTATTATACACGTACTCGAAGAGTAAAAGGGTATATTCTATTTGTGGTAAAAAGTGGATGTGTGTAACATAGAAGGACTAATTTCCGACCCTATAAAGTATATATATTCTTGATCAGCATCAATAGCCGAATCGATATAGCCCTGTCTGTCCGTCCGTCTGACTGTCCGTCTTGTTTGTCGCCGATTGCTCGAAGGCTATAAGAGCTAGAGCAACCAAATTTTTTATCCAGAATGATATGATATCTCACTCATAGAAAAGTGTTTCAAAATTTCACCCCGCCCACTTCCGCCTCCACAAAGGGCGCACATCTGTGGCGACCACAATTTTGAAGATAACATAAATGCAAAAACATAGAGAAAGTCCATATCTATTAGGGGCCCAAATCTTAATCGGATTGGATCAGTAGTACAGCCACAATAGAGAAAACCAAATCGAAAAACGTCATTCCCTCTCTTTCGAACTCACAGAGAAACGAGTCGATTTGGTTTTTTGTATTTTGTGTAGCCTGATCTCAGAGACTATAAGAGCTAGAGCAACCAAACTACCTGTCTAGACTCCTGTAATAACAAACATGAACAAGTGAATTTCAAAATTTCGCCCTTCCCACATATATGTATGTATTTTAACCAATGGACATATGTATGTATGGACATACAAATCATAGTTAGGGAAAGGCAGTACTGCATGTTTTCACTGTAAACATGCTATGGAAAAGAATGCGAATTGTCCGTCAAAACAAACGCGAAATCCAAAACAAGCGCGGACAAGCGCGCTCACTCTCTCTCTCTCTCTCACTGTTTCTCATTCCACAATCTTAACTCCCCTCCTAACAAGAGAGTCGAGATACACAGTCTGTCTGTTTTGCAATGTCTTTTGCATGATCTTCCCCCTCCCGCAATAACAGACAATTTAATATGTTTCCTTTTACCAACAGCGGGACCAATGAGAGGAAGAGAGACAGATAGAGCATCCTCCTCCTTCCACCCAAGCAATTGGTAAAAAATTTGTTTAAAATTTCATAAATACTAACACTGGCAAATACTTTCAAAGGGGAGGGAAATACGCAAAATATTTTGACTACAAATGCGTATAGAAGAAAGGAGAAAAAACCCGCGAAATGTCATTCTCTCTATTTTTATACCCGTACTCGAAGAGTAAAAGGGTATATTGTTGTTAAGCTATTAAGCGTTTTTAATAGCTGTTGTAATTTGTCTTTTAAGTAAAAGAGTCAAGATATTTCAATTGGAACTACAATTTTATGTACTT